>JAWWEM010000010.1:27833799-27843811 GCA_035582935.1 Ormyrus thymus
AAAGTTCACTTTGGCCAGTCTGTCAGAAGATTACAATAGACTCTACTAATTTTTAATAGGAAATTTCTCTCCGTGTAAGAAAGATTATTCTTTCTATATGGTTTCTGAGAAACTTTCTCTTGAAAGGGGCGCGTGTTTTTCATTATGGAACGTTGTGAAAATTGGTTTTCGATGAAATGGGCTGGGAACATTCAGTAAAACAGTTTCGGACCTTCGAATCTCAAAAGTTCCAATTGGCACAAAGTCTAAAAACGGACTGTTCTATTAAAGATATGTAAGAAGTTAAAGATTTGAATTTAAATCGAATAGTTTACCTACAATTTTAAATCTACTTTGTGCCCATTGAAATTTTCGATCAATATATTAAGAACTATGTATATATTAGTAAAACTTCAGGCCACTTGAGCTGATCTAGAAATCCATTCTTTATGGATCCTATATTATGTAGATATACTTTATTCCCACTTATATATTGCAGTATTTTTCCAACTAATTTTACTGGTACTCGATTTCTATAAGGTTTATACGCGGGTTTTAATTTTTTTTAACAATTAAGCGTTATAAATTTTTTTATCTTAATATTTTAGAATCGACTAAGGGTATGCTGAAAAATCGTATTACTGTAATTTCTTCATTTAGAATTTATCAAAAGACTGAATTCTATTGTAAAATTCGAACAATTGACATCAGCATTTAAAAAATGATCGAATCGAAACAGAAAGTTATGAAAAAAATGTATTTAAGATCGTGAAAATCCTCACCTGCCAAGTGCCGAAGCCGACGATCGGCATTCGGCACCCGTTGGGTAGGGCCAGAGTGGTAATCTCAGCGCTCATGTCGCCTGTCTCATAAAGACTAACGGGAAAAAACGTCCGCGCCGTTGAGCACTCCTCCAGCGGCGCTCCCGGAATGTCCGAGTCGGAGTCGCGGCAAAAACTGCTGGCCGACAACGCCGTGTGTTCCGCTTCCCATCCGACGCGGGTCATGTGATAGCAGACGAAATCTCTCGCGTTCTTTGACCAAACGTCCGCGGGAGACTTTCACCCGAGCAGTGTCGAATCCGTTAGCGGGGCCTGGCTGAAAAATTCTGCCGCGCGAGCAGCCGCATTGTTGCGGAGGAGAGTAACAATTGCTCGGCGCAAAAACGGCTTTTTCAAGGCTGCGCTATACGATGTACGTAATGTTATACGAGTTTTAATGATTAACTGGAAGATTGTACGTTGCCAATGATTCATCGTTACTTATTCGAGTTTTATTTTTATTTGCTCGACCGCACAATGGCTAATAAAGTTCCATCAATTTTTGGCTGGTAAACTTTACTTAGGAAGCATCTTTTGTGTGTTGCAGTTAGCTCGTTAATAATCTAATCTTTATAACGATTAAATTCGTGGGTAAGAGATACTTCGGTTAGGTGATTTTTTACGCTTCACTGAACTTTACTAGAATATTATTACAACATCTGCGCTTCCTGCACATTGCAAAAACAATTTTTTTCAATCTTGCTTAAGTCGTTTACGTAAATCAAATCATTAATGGAAAATCCTAAGTAAGTCCAAATTTGAAGTATTTATAATAAAGAAATTAAGAAAGTTCTAAAAACTCAATTATCTTTCGCAAATACACTGTGTGATAAGATTATATTTACTCAATTGGCAAGTATATTTCTTTAAATCTTGATATCGTGATAGAAAATCGCTTAAGTAATTTAAAGATTAGAATCAGGCGCTACAAATTTTCATTAAGTTTTCTGACTCCAAGGTTATTCATATTTGAAATTCAGATTAAAACAAGACGTTTTTTGTTCTATTTAAATTATCACTCAGACTAACAAGCGATTCATTTTTCATCAGAAATCGTGAATTTTTTCGATTCTGTTGCATTTTTATGATAAAGACGAACCTTTTCATTCCCTTTATTTATGCCAGTTTTATTCTTAGCTTGGCACTTTATAAAATTCCGTAAAAATGGAATGTAATCTGTAAAAATAATGGTACGAAATATAATTACGTAGAATGATATTGGAGTATGAAAAATTTTACATCTTTGAACATTAACAATTGATACTACAATTTAATCAATTAAAAAAAAATTTGTTTTTTTTCTCTCGTGTAATTATTGTTATACTGGCTCGGAAATCAGTTTTCTTTGCTTTTGACTTTTCAAATTCTAATAAATTATATCTATGTACCCAATTTTCTATCAATGTAATCTATAAATCTGCACACATAAAATTGAGTTCTTATGCAAACAATAAATAATATTGTTATAAAATTTTATAAATTGTTTTTCAAATTTGAAAAATTACAAACTAAATGTTTGGGAAGAAAATTTTAAGCTCATCTTGCGGATAAAATGCTGATAACGTTACGCATCAATTGGGATTTTATTACAGGAATTTTATACGTTCATAATTAATGTTTATGCTTACTGTTAATGTTGATCGAAATAAAACTCGTTCTACAGGTACATAAAAGCCATAAGTAGCAGCTTCACTTGTCAGTGATTTAAAAAATGTTTGCAGATAAAGCAGCGGAAAGAGGCTTGATTATGACATAGTTCAAGATCTGCAAAACTAAACAATGTACAGTTGCATCAATTGTGGAGCTGACGTCGACGAACTATACCGGCGCTACAGTCCCAGTGTCCTTAAAGTTGTAAAATGCGTAAGTCAGGAACGAAATAAGTACATCCTCATCTATAAAGTTGATACGATAATTGATTTGACTTTTAGGAGAACTGCAACAACCTAGCAGACAAATACATCGAGTACGACCCGGTGATAGTTCTGGTCGACCTGGTGCTGCTCGAGAAACCCGCCTACCGCCATCTGCTCTACAACAGCGACTTCAGCTCCTACTGGAAGCTCATGATAGTTCTGATCCTGGGCGAGTCCTTCCGCAAGTGGACTAGCTGCAAGCACGACAGCACAGTCGACGGCTCCTCCGCGGTCCAGGACTTGAACCCACTGTTCGAAATTTTCGACAAGACCAGTAGCGTCATCATTTTCCGAACGAGCGAGCGGAACTTCTACTTCCTGCTGGTGCACACGGCGCTGTCCCTCGCCGCCTTCCTCTCCGTCGTCCTCGCCATCACCGAGCTAAGGTGGCTGTTTCTGGGCAGAAGGCCGCATAGGTACAAGCCGGTCGACCTCGTCCGGGCTCTAATTATCGGTGGCTGTGCTAAGCTGCTGGGTTTGCTGGGCATCGTTTGGCAGCACGTCGCGCCTGAACCCCATCAGATACTTATATACGGCTACACTGTTTTGTGTCTGCTCACGGCTTACTCGGGTACAGAGATTTCTTTTTTCAAGTTTCTTTTCAAACAAGAGCGATTGCTTCTTTTATAACAGAGATGAATAATTATTGACCAAAGAGAATCTAGCTTTATTCAACGTTGATTTTCATCCATTTTGGCCTGGAACGGCACAAATTTCGTCATGATTTTAACTAATCAGGGATAATACCAAACCCTGATAAATTTCAATTCAAATTGGCATCTTATAGTTTTTCTTTTTGAAGTAGAAACGGTTTTCTCTGGTAAAAGTCGAAAAATTTTCCTATTTTTCTTTGATACATTTTGCATTTACTATTTAAAGAACTAATTCGAATGTCCTTTAAACACTAGACTAATTTTACTAGACTAATTTTAAAGAAAATACAAAACCTTCGTATTCTACAGAATATCAGAAATCAAAATTACTTATTCATATTTAAATAAGTTATAAATCTCAATTATTTCACCTTAAATAGGTGATTTAAGACACTCTTTGAACCTCGGTTTTCAAATTCAAAGAAAAAAATAACGATGAGACTCATATTTTTAATAAAAGGATTGAGATAAATAATATCACGTGGTGATATAGGTTTATCTGTTTATATATTTTGTAGTATACACATCTATTTTCAATACACACAAACCAAATAGAAAAAGTACATAGTGCTGTATAAACACAATAAGCTTAATAATAAGTTTAAAAAGCAGCTACGAAAACACACATAAAAAATTATTTTAAAAATTGATACATTTTATGTAGCTTCAATATTTTTAATTTCAATTTACATATTATAAAACATAATTTTTGTTTTCAGTTTTACACAGCTTACACACAGTAAATTATTTACGTGTAATTTTATGTAAATGACCAATCAAAGTTGTTTATAATTGTACTGTCACAGATATTTAAAGTAAAATTCCAGTATTTATTTGTAATAACACTTCTAGCGAAATTTCGATTTAAAGCAAGCTGCGAAAGCCTAAAATTTTGGTTATGAATTTGATACAACTTATAAACCTATACTTTAATTAATTTAGAATACATTTTGTTTAAAAAAATAGTCTTTGATAAGCATAATTCTAACAAATCCAACATTTATTATTAATTTTACAATAACTAAAACCTTTAATAACAACCATAAAAATTTTATTAATGTTTCAAGCCAAAACAGTTACTAATTTTTTAAATGTATCTCGTAAAAGATGTTTCAAGGAATTTATATGATTTAAATATACAATTTTTTAAATATTTAAAAAGCATTAATTTAAAATAAATTTAACTGTAAAATTTTGTTTACTCTAGTACAGGCAGAAAAAAAATACTATTAAAATAGTTGACATTATATTACCACGTTTTAAGTATTAATTTTTTATTTACTATTTAAATAATTTTCCATTAAGTAATAAGTAGTTACCTAAATACAGTAACTTTTGGTTTCAAATTTTGTTATATTTTTTAAAATTATTTTATTATCAGCAACTTCTTTCTGTAAAATAATTTGGCGAAAAAATTATTGTCTATCAATTAAAATTTGTAACACCTATTATTCTACAAACGTTAATTTATTTTATATTGTACTTTAATTTTTATTTGCTAAATGTTTCTTTAATATTGTATTTTTTAATTTCTATAGAGTAAGCTTATAAGAGTTATTCGAACATCAATTTTTTGATTTATTTTTTGATCGCCATATATACGATTATAATACTTATTAACAGAAAGATTTTGCATTTTTATTTGGTTTCTTATCACCACAGAAAATTGCTTATAAACAATAAATACCAATGGCACGATGTATATAAATAACATTTATCTATATCATTTTAACATAGTTTATCACTCCCAAACACCAAAAAATAAGTTGTAATTTATTTTTTAATGTCTGTTTGAGAAGTATTTAATCTTCCTACTTCTTCATTTTTAATTTTTCTGTTTATTTATGTATAAATAAAAACTTTAGCGATTTTTCATAAAAATAATCTAATAGCAGTGTTTTCACTCTTTTGAACTTAGATTGAAATTTGTTACAGTTGTCTGCGAAAGTGGAAGAACGGGGTCTTTGATCGGACTGGCTGGTGGACTTTTGGCTCACAACTACGTTTATAATATAATACCTGGACTGTATTTATCGACCGCCAACATGACTTTGTTGTAGAGTCAAGGTCATTAGTTGACGACGATCACGAAGCGTTTCTCAAGCATCTTTGACTGGTAAAATACTCCAGCCCAATACCAGCCTATCGAATCCACAAGAGAAAAGATTGCACGTACTGCTATTATCATCAGCCCAAGCTACTGAACAAACCATACGACGGTGTCCCTGTACGAAATTTAGATTGTATCAATCTTTGTAATATCTTTATATTGTATATAGATTAAATTTTTTAATAATAAATTGTTATTTTCAAAAATTTATGAAATTTTATAATAATGAGTAATAATTAAGTTTTAGCAATTTTCTAAACTAAATATTTATAATGAAATCTTTTTCTTCGTTTGCTTATCTATTAAATTTAACTATAAATCTGATTTTTTAAATTAATTATTGTTTTGCGAATAAAGATTTTGTTAGCGATTATACTTATTATATAGAAAATTTAAATTTTATTACCTGTCTGCTTGTTCGCGGTAATCTAGCCAATCTTTGTCCGCTTAAATCAAATAAACGGATTTGTCTATTATCGTGAGGAATAGCAACTGTTCCTGCACTTGAAACAGCTAATCGATTACATGAGCTATCTGCTCGAATAGTAGCTAGAGGACTTCTAATATTACGTAGCTCCCAAACTTTAACACTTCTATCATCCGAAGCTGATACTATTTTATCTTCTTTTGTAAATACTGCTGCAGTTACAGTTCTGTAAAATTGAAAATAAATAAAGGTAAAAATTATAATGATTTTAATTACATAAATTAGACATAGAACTTACTCTGTGTGTCCTTGAAAGACTGATACAGAATGAAAAGGTTCTCTGAAATCCCATAAGCGAAAAGTGCTATCACGACTAGAAGTAACACACAATCTTTGAGCATGATGCGCTGACACATGAGTCAGTTCTTGATCATGACCACAGAGAGTATGAATAATTTCTCCAGATTCTGCATCGTACAAATTGGCTGTTCTGTCCCAAGAGGCAGTAACAATTTGTTCAGCACCAAAAAGCCAATCAGCAGCCATTACTACTCCTGTATGCCCAAGTAATTCCTTAACAGGAGTTCTTAAAGTAGGAGCTTCTTCTTCTGATGGTGGATTGTCTATAATAAGAGCACCAACCCCTCTTTCACCTCCTGTACTTGTTACATCTTCCGAAGAAGGTCTTTTTGGTAAGTCCCAGTTAACCGCAGCTTGCCACACATGAGCAGAGCAATCACCACTTGCTGTTAATGCTAAATCTTTTAAAGGATGGAATCGGACAGAATTTACAGAGCCACTGTGTCCTGTGTATTGCAGTAAGCAACGGCAACTGTCCATTGCCCATACTCTTGCTGTATGATCAGCTGATGCTGTAGCAATAATTGGTTGGCCAGATCTGCCCACAGAAACTTCCCAAACACCATCTCTATGTCCTCTGTATTCTCTTTGCATGCTACATGTCATTGTAGGATTTTTGAAACTGGAGACTATCTTACTTGTTTGAGCTTTTAATTTATGTGATGCTTTTACTTTGTATGCAGAATTACCACCTAAAGCTAAAAAAGTTATAAATTATTTTTATCACTATAGAATAGTTTATTAGTTTATTGATTTACTTATAATTATAAATGTATTATAAAAAATTACTAACAAAAAGAATGAAATATCAAAGTTTTATCTGTAGAATATATAAAGTCATCTTTAGTCATGAATACTTTTTAATGCAGATAACTGTTTTATAAAGATAATCTTCAATAATCTATTATAAACATTGCATAACACAAATTATTTTTCAGTTATAAACAGATACTTGCAAGATAATCAACAACAGTAAATTCTAAGCACTTCTAGAGTAAGTTAATTTGATGTTGATTAAATTTGATTTTAAAGTAAATGAATAAAATAAAAAAATATGAACATCTTACATTTTTGTTTAGCTAAATTTTTACTGTCTGTAAAATCTTGACAGTCTCCTGGAGGTAAGCTGCGCTCTCCTGATCCATAACATTCTCTTTCCAACCTTTCACTTAATGCATCTATTTTCTCTTGTACTAAAATAGAAAATACAAATAATTAAACTAAGAAAAGTCATCATTTAATAAGTGAGTATTTGACTCTAAAAACCTACATCCATTATTTTCTGCACAAAGCATTTCGAATTCCTTTTCAATTTGTTGAAACAAATCTAACAATTTTCCTCGAACAGTTGGAGGTATAGGACTGTCTTCAATGTCTGATCGGAAGCTAACGTAATGCAGAGATGTTGGTTGAAGTGGAGTCGAACCACTTTGTTGAGATTGTAATTCTGTATCGGTGCTACTTTGCACTCGAGGTATGGAAATTCTTTTTACTTTTCCACTGGACTTATTGCCTGTGGTAACTGGAGGTTCTCCTGGCATTTTTCCCCTGTCTATTAAAGATCCTCACAATAACAATATTAAACAATGTCGGATGATTTTCTCGCGACATAAATCGTCACTTGTTATTGCAATAAACACTTAATTTTATAAAACAACCAACAATACTGGCATTGATTTTTCTCTATGACCGCATCACAGCTGTCTGTCAAAATCGTTCCTTGAAATGTTACTAAGCACAAGCAGTAAGCATTGAATGTATAATATTTTTTATGCAGTGTAGAAAAGTCATTTCTTCTGTAAAGACATCATTGTTTCCAAATACGCGAAAAAAAAATATCTAGAAAATTATTTTACAAGAATTTATAATAAAGTTAAAAAACAATTGAAGGGAATGTTTTTCCGTTAAATGCTTGTTTTTTAAAATGATTATAAATTATAAATTTATGTTAATAAATACAAATTTTCTATTTAAAATACTTAATATTGCAATAAATAATACGAATAAATTTTTTTACATTGCATTAGCTCGAGAATGGAAATAAAAGAAAGAAAACCTGAAATCTAACTTGTCAAAGAATGTGCACTACAATTAATTATTGTTTGTTTAAATTTTAGGAATATTCAAGAGAAACGCTTTGGCAAAACTGATAACCAAGCAGACGACCCGTACACTGTTAGAAATAAGTGGAAAAAACTTCCATCATTCGTGACGCTTCTCATAGACTGTGTAGTCTATGTCAACGTTAGTATGAAGAAAGCTTTATCCCCTTATCCTCTTACAAGTACTTGGTTACAACATTTAATAAATATAAAAAATATAAATCTAAATGTTGAATTATGTTGTTGTCCTCTGAAATTCCACTGGTCTGCAGCCTTGAGTGACGAGATTCCAGCCGACGTTGAGAATGTTTAGACCAGCGTTTACGTCCCGATTAAAACTGATAGCTGCAAATACGAAATAAAAATAGACATATATTTAATTTCTTCCCTCGTGTTTTAAAAAAAAGCTGCTACTTACCACATTTTGGGCAAAATTGATATCGGTAAGGACTCTTGGACGTGCATAATTCCGGGCTTCGACAGTTGCCCCTGATAACACAAAACGTTTAAAAAACGTTTTTAAGACGTTATAAATAATACGAAATAACGCATTTTCCTAACATATAAAATATTTGGAACATTGTTTTGGCCGCTAAAAATTTTCCAAATTATTCTGTGGGATCCTACAGAAACGTTGTAACAACGTACTTTAAACGTCTTAGACGATGTTACAAATACATTTTTAAAACCTTTTTAAAGGTCAGGTAAACGTTAATAAAACGTTTCAATAACGATTAGAAACGTTTCATATCAAACTTGCAACCAAACTTTAGTCAAATTTGAAACAAAATTTTTCTAATATTAAAAATGTCTTTAAAAAGCTCAGATTAACTAAATAAAAAGCTAATATATTTTATAATGAAAGCAATAACAAAAAAAAAAACTTTTCCCGAACCCGATTTGAACCGAGAGCCTCCGCTCTTACAGGCAAGCTCTTCCCGAGTAGAAATAATTACAAGGCAAACGCGTGGGTCGGACGAGATAGCCGTAGGTGCAAGTCCGGCCCTCTCATAGCAGCCTTGCGCGGCCCTTGCAAGGCATGTAGAATTTTTCTGGCCCGTCTCAGCTGTGGTGAGCCGTAGTTTAGATTATTGTCAGAAGTAGAACAGAAGCTGTGAGAGGTTACGGAGGGTTTCTAAAGAATTTTCGAAGATTATAGACTACTATAGACTTGAGGTGGTTATCTCCAAGTACCAGATCGCCGATAATGACGTCCAGGTGGTTCGCTCCGTAGTTTTCGAGGACTATTTGTCGAATAAACTTAAGGTGGTTATCTCCAAGAACCAGTTCGCTGATGATGTCTAGGTGATGCGCTCCGTAGTTTTCAGGATCTAGGTATCGTATCATCTTAAGGGGGCTCTCTTTAAGTACCAGGTCGCCGTTGATGATTTCTAGGTGTCGCGCTCCGTCGTTTTCAGGGTCTAGGTGTCGATTTAGCTTAAGGGGGCTCTCTTTAAGTACCAGGTCGCCGATGATGATGTCTAGGTGACGCGCTCCGTAGTTTTTGGGGTCTAGGTGTTGATTTAGCTTGAGATGATTATCTCGAAGTACCAGGCTGCCGATGATGGTGTCTAGGTAGTGCGCTTCGTAGTTTACGGGGTCTAGGCGTCGATTCACCTTCAAGACGCTGTCTCACGGAAATTG
>JAWWEM010000010.1:27843911-27855362 GCA_035582935.1 Ormyrus thymus
TAACATAGACTAAACAGTCCACAAGACACGTCACGAACGATGGAAGTTTTTTCCATTTATTTCTAACAGTGTAGTATTATAGCCTAAAATAATGTGAGGGGAAGAGGAAAGGTGCGCGATGGGGAGAAACTTTTTAACATGTTTCTCTTTCGACTCTTATCTTTTTTCCTGCAACAACATATCAAAAAATTAGTTCATGACTTGACCAATTAGTCATGTTTTACTGGAAGTGACGTTTTTATACCTCTATAATATCAATACTCACGATAAGTAAACTTCGCGCGACGCTCGAGTTTAAGCTATCGCTTTTGTAAATTGTTTTGTTTTGACTTACTTTAAGCATATTTATAAATGTTTCGAAAAATACTCGTTGACGGTACGAACAATTATTATTAAGAAAATAAATTGTTAAATCAATATGAAGGCAAGAAAGTTGTTTGCTGCTCTTGGAGCAGGGTTGATATTGGCTTGCTGTGTTATGATTTATCTTATGCTTGATGTGACTCTTTTCCCTCAGAGTCATGAATCTAAAGCTAATATTAAAGATGTAAGTTTTTCACATTTTTTCAGCACGTTCAAAATATTAGTTTCATTTTATACGTTACAATTCTATCCATTTAAAATAATACACATTGGCATACATTCTATATATGTATATATATACATATATATATATATAAAACATTTTTTAGAATCAGTGGCTTCACTTTGAAAGTAGATTGGCTAAACTAGAAGAAGATTTGAATCGTCATCATCGAGCCATGAATGCTTTGCAGGCAGCTGCTCAAATAAAACTAGATTCTTCATTAGATGATAAACATCATAACTTAAATAATATAATAGATAAAATAGAGAAACCTGCAGTATGCACTGTAAACTTCAGACAACCACCAGAAGTTGATATTCAAATGCTTGATATTTACAAACAACTAAAATTTGACAATCCAGATGGTGGAGTGTGGAAACAAGGATGGAATATTAAATATGATGAAAAGCAATGGCATCCAAATAGAAAATTAAAAGTTTTTGTAATACCTCATTCTCACAATGATCCTGGATGGTTGAATACTTTTGAAAAGTACTATTCTTACCAAACTCAAGGTATTTTAAATAATATGGTAATAAAACTGTCTGAGGACAGAAGAAGAAAGTTTATTTGGGCAGAAATATCATTCTTTAAACTATGGTGGGATGAACAATCTCAATCGACACGGGATGTTGTTAAAAGACTAGTACACGATGGACAACTTGAAATTGTAGCTGGAGGATATGTTATGCCTGATGAATCTGTTTCACATTGGATGGCTCAATTAACTCAATTGACAGAAGGTCATCAATGGTATGTTTAAATACATTTTAAGATTAGAATTTTGCAATTTATTTCATAAACTTCCAGGAAAAATAATAAATTCTAAAAATACTAAATAGAAATGTGATCATTGTGTTGTAACAACTAATATTTTTATTAAGAGAAAACAAATCTTTTAAGAATTTATTTTTTTTAATATTTTAAACAGATATAAAAATTTAAATTTTGTAGGGGTTTTTAATAAGCAAAACATACTTCAAAGTTGTAAAACATATTATAAAACATACTTTAAAGTATAAGAAAAACTTTTATCAAAAAATTAAGACATTTGCAAAAATTTTTTCAATATTTCTTACATCTAAAAAAGCACTGCCATTCATTCATTCTCACTTACCTTTCTCAAACTTAATTTATTTATATTATTCTGTTAATATCACATTTTTTATATGTACAAATTCTACCTCTACACAAAATTTCAGATTGATTCAATTAATTTTACTTCTGTTATCACAGACTAAAGCAACATTTTTTTTCCAAATTATTGTTTTTCTTGATAATAATCACGATTAATATTTGGAAATTTAACAAGTTCTACATCTGTACATAAGCTTTATAAAGGAAATTTCATTAGGATATTACTTTTTATTTTTGAGGTATAACCCTTTTACAATAAATCACGTTTTCACTATAAATTAAGGACTGTCTATATATATATTCATATATATATATATATGATGTTTTTTAATCATAAAAAATTTTCTCTGTCTTGAAAAGTACTGATAATAAATAAAGAATATTGGCTTCAGTATAAAAAAATGGGAATATATAAAATATCAACAATTAAAAAATCGCTATAAAACAAAAACAAAAAAAATCAAATTATACAAAAACCGAAAGTTTCCTATTAAATAAGCAAAAGCAAAAAAAAAATATGCCAAGTCAAAGTCAGCCCTATAATCCCTGAGGTCTGCCTGTGTATACGTATACATACACGTCCATATGGACATTTTTTGAAAATAGTATTTTTCGATCAGAAATGTCCTAACACGTGCTTCTAACAAGTTTATAGTATAAAAAATTTTTTTTTTGTTTTATCACAAAGCTTTTTCTATGAGGAAGAAAAATTTTAATTTTTAATTTTCAATTGCAGGTTGAAAACAAATTTAGATTACGTCCCAAATACTGGCTGGGCTATCGATCCCTTTGGGCTTTCGCCAACCATGCCGTACCTTTTAAAAGGTGCTGGATTGGAAAATGTCGTCATACAAAGGGTTCATTATTCGGTTAAAAAGAAACTAGCTCAAGAAAAGCACTTGGAATTTCGATGGAGGCAATTATGGGACAATGAAGGTTCCACAGAAATTTTCAGTCACATGATGCCCTTCTACAGCTATGATATTCCTCACACTTGCGGTCCAGACCCGAAAATCTGTTGCCAGTTCGACTTTTATCGTTTACCCAGTTTTGGTTTCAGCTGTCCCTGGAAGGTTCCCCCAAAAGCTATTACCAAAGCCAATGTCGGCGAAAGAGCAGCCATTCTTCTGGATCAATATCGTAAGAAAGCTCAACTTTTCAAGACCAATATTGTACTGGTTCCTTTGGGAGATGATTTTCGGTATTCACACGTGACCGAGTGGGATGCGCAATTCACGAATTATCAGAAGCTGTTTGATTACATGAATAACGATCGACAGATGAATGTGCAAATTCAATTTGGTACTTTGAGCGATTACTTTGAAGCTTTGAGGAGTCAGAAAAGTGTCGAAGATTATCCCAGCTTAAGTGGAGATTTCTTTACTTATTCAGATAGAGACGATCACTACTGGAGTGGATACTATACTTCTAGACCTTTTCATAAGCGACTAGATCGAGTACTGTTAGGAGCCTTAAGAAGTTCTGAACTTTTGAGCACTATTGCTTGGATAAAAGGTAATGATCACATCGTTGAAGACAATATGGCGAGTCGTTTAGATGTAGCTAGACGTTGGCATTCTATATTTCAACATCACGACGGTGTCACTGGAACAGCTAGAGATTATGTTGTCGTTGACTATGCTCAGAAAATGCTTCTTGCGTTGAATAACTCGGCTCACATTCTACAGCAATCAATTGCGCATTTATTAGTAAGTCCTCAAAAAACGCCCATTGATGTAGAAGCAACTTATTTATCTTTAGATGAAACAAGGTAATTGATACATTGATATTTTTTCTATATTGTAGTTTAATTTTTGGCTTAATTTCATTTTTATTTTTTTAGGTCACATCATACGAGCCCGGGAGATAAATACGTAATATCGCTCGGCGACGACGTTGCGTCAAGAAAAGTTTTATTTTATAATTCTCTTCCAAGATCTAGAACGAAAGTAGCAAGTATTTACGTATCAATTCCGTTTGTAAGAGTAACAGATAAAATGGGTCGACCGATACAATGTCAAATCTCACCTGTCTGGGTCAGCCCAGCAGCTATGTCTGCTGCAAGATATGAACTATCTTTTCTAGTCACTGTACCTGCTTTTGGTTTAACTACTTACATAGTTCATACTTTGCACGGTACAACTTTTCCAGAGTAAGTATAGAAATTTGTTTAATGGAAGTTTGTTTAATAAAAATCAAAAAAATATAACATTTTATAATTATTTTGCAGAGAAGTGCATCTGGCAAATATAACAGTTTACAATATAGGTATTCCGCTGTCACCAGTACCAGGCTTCAGTAATGTTCAAACATATCCTTCTACACAAGAACTCACCATTAGTCAAAGACCAGAATTAGCTGCAACTTATGGAAAAACAGGACTATTAAAAGCTGTACGAGTTGGCGAAACCACTCATCCTGTGCATATGGCATTTGTGAAGTACGGTACTCGAGCGGGTCAAGATAAAAGTGGAGCCTACTTATTTTTACCTGATAAATCTGATCCCGATCTAGTATACACCGGCAATAATAGAATAGTTCACTTAATTACGGGGCCTATTTTCTCACGAGTCTTCACAGATCTTCCTTACATTAAGCATATATGCACTCTGTACAATTCGACAGGTAGTGATGGACTTGGCTTACATATTACCAATGAAGTTGATATTACAGAAACTCAGAACTTTGAATTGGCAATGCGAATCGTTACCGATATTACATCTGATGATATATTTTACACCGATTTGAATGGCTTAGATGTATGTTCTAAATTAATCCTTCGATGAATAGTTTAATAAATTTGCATTGGTCATGTTATAAATAATAAAAATTTTACTTTTCCAGATGATTAAGAGGCAAAGGTTTTCAAAAATTCCTATTCAAGGTAATTTCTATCCTTTGGCTGCAGCAGGGTATATTGAAGACGAAACTACTAGGTTGACTATTATAACTGGGCAACCTTTGGGGGCAACATCTATGTTTTCAGGACAATTTGAGGTACATGAAATGTTTCAATTTTTTAAAATTGATAATAAATTAAAACTTTAATTTAATTATATTTTGTAACAGATTATGCAAGATCGAAGACTAATGCAGGACGACAATCGAGGATTGTCTCAAGGAGTAACCGACAACTTGTTGACATATCATAAATTCACTTTGCTTTTAGAGAAAAGGCAAGAATCTTGCTTGCAAGCAGTCCCCTCAGTCGAGCATCCAGCTGGCCTTTTGTCGCTAGCTGGTCATTTGGCTTTAGACGATTTACTTCATCCTGTTATTGCACTACATCCTCGACCTATGACACCACTAGATTTGAATCCAACGTTTTCACCACTTAGCACAAATCTTCCAGTAGATCTTAGTGTAGTTAGTTTGCGGGTTATACCGATTCCCGATGGAGCGGGCAAAGGCGTTGCTATGGTGTTACACAGACAAGCTTTAAATTTGTGCTGGGGTGATCCAGCACTTCAGGAACGCTTCCTAGTTTCGAAAACTGGCGAAGTTGATCTGACCAAGTTCCTTGGTTCTATGCAAGACTGGACTATCAGTGAATCACCTCTAACCTTTACAAATGTAGGACCTTCAAGAAGATCACCAATAGTTAATTTATGTCCGCATCAGCTTTTGCCACTTTTGTTTCATAAAACGGAATCTTAAAGTGGTATCTATTTATGTTTTTAAAGCTTAAATCTCATTTAAGTCGTGAGTAATTGTGACAAATATTTATTTCATATTATGTGGAAAGAATTTTGTTAGAGAAAATCTGAAGCTTGTGTCTTAAAGCTTAAAATGTATATTTTAATTTTACTCATATAGGAGTAAAAATTTAATGATAGTGAAAAAACTGTAAATTTAATTACAGTATAATTACCTTGAAAATGAACTATTTGTATTGACAAAATTAGACTATACAGCTAGATCGAATTACAGAGTGAGTTGCGTTTACCATTGCGTTTCTAATGGTGAAAAAACAGTTGCAATTTTTTCTTATCGAACCAAATTAGAATGATAGTACATATTTTGATACTGTTTACCATTTAATAGAACTATTATTTATATAAAAATATATGCCCATAAAATGTATTTAACAGACAGCAAAGAAATAATATTACAAATTAAATGCTTTACTTTAGGACTTGCTAAAAGTAAAATAGTTTATATACACTGAATAAATAAAATCATTAACCCTTAGAGGACCGGAAATCTCGGAAATTTTGAAAACTTATTATTCTTATTAAAAAGTGATCCGAGGTCCCCGAAATTGAACTAAATCAAAGTTGAATGTTGGCTAGACAGACCCTTACGTCTACAGGCGAATGCGACAAAAATTTTTTATAACAATATTTTTCATATCTAAAGTTGGGGGTTTTTGGGGTTGCTGATTACGAATCACTAAATTTAATATATTGAGGGTTTTGGGGTTGTTTATCACGAATTTGAGATCGGATTTCAATAATTTCTAATAATTTACCATTGAATTAGAAACGCGGAAAAGTCCCGTATACCAACTTTGAAACTGTTTTAACTTTAATGCGCCTTGACGCGTATCCCGGCACTCTAATAGTTAACTTATTTCTTGTTCAACGAACTGAATTAGGTTTCCTCACCTAACGGGTGTTTTAGTAGCATTAGAGATTTTTCAGCCTGAATAGGAATGAAAAATCGTCAGTGCAAATTTTTTTTAAAAAAGGAGTAATCATGATCTACAATCATAAATCAATTTTTTAGCATAGGAAACTATTATACAGGCATATTTTCAAAACATCTTTAAAATTCTATAAAACTAAGCTCAGGCAGTAGATAAATAGTTTATTGCCAATGCTGTGATAAATTATGAAATAATAATATTAACAAAATATAAACTTCAGTAAAAAAGGTTCTGTTTTGGAATAAAATTAGATTTCAAGCAAATTGTAGCATGTAGATAAAAAACCAAAAAGATGTCTCCAGCCACTTAAATAGCGATCTCTTTTAATAATTTAATAGTTGACGACTCATATTGTACTGTACATTAGAAATTAAACATATTTTAATTTTTAAATGTATTTTGTAAATAGTATTTATGTCTTAGCAATAAATAAAAGTGAACATTTTACAGAAAATTAATTTTTATTATAAAAAAACTAATCGTGAATAATTATATGTTATTTTAGTTTGTCATTTTAAGTTAAATGGATATTAAAATCCAAGCAAATAATTGATATTTTTAATTTATATAATTTGTCTAAGTTGATATTTTTTCTCACTCTCATTTTATCAAGCACTTTTTTAGAAATTATACTGTTAGACAAAAATAATTGATGTAACAATTAAAACTATTTTGAAAGAAACATCAAAATATAACATTGTCTTTATTATTGAAAATTATTGTTTATTCGGAAATTTTTTAAAATCATTATAGTAAACATGTATTTATTTTATTAACAATTCGTACAAAAGTGTTTTAATCGATAAACAGTAATAGTAATCAAAATGATGAGTTGAAAACAATATTAATCAGTCATTAAATATTATTTCAATAAATAAATATATACCTAAGTTTCAAATTAATCTATATTCGTAAATTTTGTTTACTTAAAATAACATAATCAGCATCTTCTGAAGGAGGTGGGTTCGTTACATCCACTTTATAACTGGAACAGTATTAAAAATGAATATTATTTTTAATTTATTTTTACTAATAATTTAAAGTATCATAAAAAACGTGCAATAAAATTATTTTATCAATTTTCATTATTTTTCTTAAATTAATAATTCTTATCAGATTTTATAGATTTTATATAAGAACTATATAAATGGCATTAAATAATTGAAAAAAATTTTGTAATTCTAAAATTAATTATTTTTTAAATACGAATAAAATTAAAAGGTTTAACAGTTGTAACAAAATCTCGAAATAAAATTTTAATATTATTTCAAAGTAATAATTCAATTTCTACACTAAATAAAATTCAAATTAAAGTGAGTTTTTGAATAAATAGACTTTAAAAGTATTGAATATGACACTTTTGTATAAAAGCTAATTTACTGCTGTCAAGGAACATAATTAATGCTTAATATATTTGAACTCATTTATTACTAGGATTATACATTAAGACTTTATTGTTACATTGATTACAAGTATGGTTTATTGGGAAATAATAATAGTTTTTGAGTTTTATAAACACAAATGTGAAGTTCGATATATAAAAAAATGTTAGGCACCAAATATTCAATTTTTTTTAGATTGATGTAATAAAATCTTACTAATTAATTCTAGTTTTAATTCTAGTTAAAAATTCATTGTAGGATTTCTTATTTTATAAACATAATTGGCGAGAGTGGAAGGAATGCTATTGTTTCAATTATAGTATATTTTTTGTAAAGGTATATTATATGAATTGTTATCTTATCTATTACTATTTTATTATATTTTTTTCATTGAATTGTACTGTAATCAAAAAATTTTCAATAAAAATTTGGTAAAAAAATGTTACTTACCCAAGTTTGTAAAAGAATGAAAGAGCCATAGGATTATGTTTTAGAACCGTTAGCACAACTTTTTGCATTTGATTACTAGCAGCAATGGCCTGAAGAGTTTGCATCATAAATCTACCAAGCCCTTTGCACCTCTCTGATGGTTCTAATTGTAGCTCATAACTGCATAAATTATAAAATAAAACTTAATAAAATTAGATTTTAGTTACTCTCCCTATAAATTAAATGTTACATATTTGTAAGTATTGAAGGTATTCTATACATAAATCAAGTATAAAATTAAAAAAAGATAATTTATGATTTACATGTAAAATAATAAATTCTTTATTACCAGTATAATACTTCAATTGAATTGTCCAAATCAAAACGAAAATGTGAAAAGCCAATCATCTTTCCTCCGTGAGATGCTATTAAATACCAAGCAGCATCTTCTGTTAGCTCAGTTTGTTTTTTTGTTTCATTCCATCCCCAATTGGATTGCTCGTACATTGTTTTCTGATTTCTTTCCATTAAATCAAAGATCCAATTTATTGTCTCAGATGATAAGTTTGTAACTCTATTGCAACTTAATTCTATCGTACTTCCATCTTTTGAAGCATATTTATGGAACTTTGTAAGTGGTTCTAATGGATTGATAACAGCATTTGCTTGTTCTACTAATCTAGATGCAGCTGCAACTTTTTCGGCTTGAAGTTGCTTTCTCGTTTTATGAGCTTTTTTCTGCAATTAAAACAAAATTTTAAATTATATATAATATTATTAAAATAATTATCTATATTAATTTTTAGTCTTAAATACTATTTTTTATTCAAATCATTGGTAAAAAAAGTAAAACAAATAACTGTATTTTAAAAGTTTGTTCGGATATCTCATATTTTTTTAGTCCTCTTTTATGTAGAGGTATTTAAGAAAGTTGAAATTAAGTCTAAATTATTAAAGTTATAATAAATTTTAAATACATTTTTATGGAATAACGCAATTTTAGTTATGCTGTTTTGCATTTTAGCTCCATAATAATTTACACAAAGTGAATGAAATTTGTTAGATTTATCAATTTAAATATCAATTTAAGTATAAAAATAAGTTAAATTATTATAATCGTGTACCTTCATAATGAGCGATATTAATGTTCGAAAGTTGAGGTTCGAAAGACGTAAACAAGAATTGCGCGGGAAATACAACGTCGGTAGAATCAGATAGGTAGAATGTAAAATTCTTACTGAAATCATCTATGTAGATAATATAACAAACCACTATCAGCTAATCATGCTGTGCCATCTACAGAATTATTAGCGGGCAAACAAGCAACTACTAAAATTTAAAAAAACTTGTTCTTTGCTATTATTTATATTTTTCTTTAAATTTCTTATTCGCATATATCATATATGTTTAATTTTTTAAAGTTCTATTTCCGTTGCATTATGCAATACTTATAATATATTATAATAATTATAGTAAAACTACTAAGAATAAGTTGCAAAACGTTATATACCTAATATATAATTTTATTATATAATAATATAAGCGTTCATATTATAATCCTATATAGAAAAGAGAGGAAAACTCCTTAGGTATCATTCACAATTCGTTATAATAAGACAGCCACTATGTTGCGTTGTGTGCGCAGAGTCCAGAGTGCACATATAATGTAGATGATCGTTGCACAGCTGGTGACAGTGGTGACCCTTTGCATTTTCTTCAGTGCGCTCGAGTGTTCTTCGTAAACATGACGCAACGACACGCGCTCTCCCCTAGTAACCGGTTATTTTTTCGGCTGGCGCATTGAAAAAACGACCAATTGAATTAATAATCTCGAAAGAATGCTCTCCTGAACGCTTCGACAATAGAAGAATAACCGGGTGGGCGAGAGCAGCACGAAAGTCTACGCGGGAGGAGAATCGAAGGGAGTTAGGGAGAGGGACGAAGACGGAGAAAGCCCACGGACGAGTCGGGGGAGTTATGACTCACTTGACACTAATATAGTGCTTTTAATTGTTTTTCCATTTTTTACCCCGTAACCTTCGACCTAGTCGGTAGGTCTCGCACGCCAGATAGGAGACCTCTGTTCGTCTTTTTTGCCAACGATTTCGCTGCTTTTTATCGTTGGGAGGAGAGAGAGAAGGAGAGAGCTGCGCCCGTGGACCACGATTTTTTCAGAGCATACAACGTCACTGTTGCCTCTCTACCATCGCCACCGCCAAAGCGATTGCAAGCGCGCACACACCAGCAGTGCCGCTCCGAAACTACTTGTTTTTTTTGGGTTAAAAGTGAAGATTCCGCTTTTGGAGGATTCCTCCCGATATCGAGTGCTGCCAAATACGTAAGCCATTATTTTTGCGCTTAATCTAGAATAGCGGTTCACCTCTGCGGATTTAATTCGTGTATGTGCCTTCTGTTCAGTGCCTAGTGTTAGTTATTTTTAGTTCTTAGTTCTTTGCATTCAATTATTGACAGCGCCGCTTGTCAAATAAATTGAGCATTGAACATATTTAATATTGCAAAAGATAAAATTCTTAAAGATATAATTTTCAAAGTTTTTATTAATAACTTGTCTAATCTGTTGTCAAGAAAATATATACAATGTATTGATCATCTTTTAAATTAGACTAATGTTTTAAAATTATTATATTATTTTAAAAAAGAATTTCAATATGTTTTGATACTTATTCTTTAAAAAATACTTTTAGGTACTCTAAAATGTCTGAAGATGCAAGCGGATCTAAGATGGATGATAAAGTTTCAACTGACATGACTCAGTGTTATGACAACTACGTTCTAGTAGATGTTGGAGCAAATTTAACTAATAAAAAGTACAGCCGTGACTTGGACAGTGTTATACAGAGAGCCAAAGATGCAGGAGTTCAAAAAATTATGGTAACTGGTGCCAGTATACGTTCTAGTAAAGAGGCATTGCGTTTGACAAGAATTTATCCTAGCAATTTATACTCAACTGCTGGAGTTCATCCTCATGATGCCAAATCTTGGGAAGATCCAGAAACTCTAGAGGAATTAGAAAGTATAGCTAATAATCCAGAATGTGTTGCTATAGGAGAATGTGGGTTGGACTATAACAGTAAGTAGTTATAATCTGGTATAAAAACAGTAATGATTTCTGAAAACTAAGTTTTATGTTCATTACATAAATGACAAAAACTGTGATAGATTAGATAAAGGAATGCTTTCATTGTCTTATAAAAACTGCATTATTGTACTTTTGCAGTTATTATTCATGCAGTTTAAAATGCATCAAA
>JAWWEM010000010.1:27867361-27880775 GCA_035582935.1 Ormyrus thymus
GATAGGCTAAGTGGAGACATATCACTCAGTTTGGGTGGAATCTGTCACCCGAATGTGGTGTGTTCTCCTTGTTAGTTAAATCGGGCACGCTTCGCGCACCGACATTTGATCATTGCTATTCGTTATTCAATTTCTCTTTCCTAATTCAATAAAATTAAGTCATAATTCGATTTCCTCGGCTCGAGATCGATAAATACTCAAAAAGTGAACGAATCTCGGATCGGATTTTTATGATAAAGATATAATTTTTTTTTTAGGCAGGTTTCTTTTTCGCGCAGTCAATTCCGTGTAATTTACAACTTTTGTATTTTCTTGTACTTTAGAGTTAAAGCGATTTTTTTTTCATTAACGATTTCCTGTAAATTAAAAAAAATTGTAAAATGTATCTATGTAAATCTATGTTTCTTTTAATATGTTTATCTTTACGGTGAAAAATTATTCAATTCTTCTATGTTTTAATTAAATTTGAAAGGTGAGATTAAATTCTATAGACTAGAAAAAAATTATGAAAAAAGCTTTAGTAATTTAAAAGTTGTATGAAATAAAACAAATACAATAAATTCACGTTAAAATTGTGCCAATGAATTTGTAAACTTTTGATGCATTTTATTCTAAATGTTTGTTTCGTTATAATATTCTAGCTACTAAAGCTTCTAAGTACTAAAAATTACTCAGTGTAACGCATCCTGACACAATTTTACCTCTTCTATGCCTAGTTGCAGCAACAAATTGCACTTTTCTACATGAATTATGTAATACATGGTTTGTATATTCAATTTTTATAATAATTTTTAAATGGTCATACGGATTATTCTTATGAAAGTTACTGTCACCATCTCCAATAAAGAATTTATATACCAGACCATTAACTTCAATACTTTCTTGAAAACCCTCAATAAAAGCTTTAGTTTCCATTAGTGTTGAAGGGCTGGAACGAGGAAAATTTTTATAACATGTATGTTTCTTAATTTCAATTCTTTTAATTTAAATGAAGTTAAATTTTTGAAATAAAAATACATTTATAAAAACACGTACTTTACTTAATTTAAAAATCATTAAAAATATCTAAAAATTTTAACTGACTTTTAGCATATTTAGAAAAAAGATAACCAATAGTTATTAATTAAGTCTTTACTGTCGTTATTACTCGAGACGAATCTGTATTACTTCAATCTTTTATTCTTCTTTGTCGATAACTCTTACTCGTTAACAGTTGATCTGGATCGTTCTGCTTTGCCTTACTCGATCACCCTGGTGTTAGTTGATCTGCATTACTGTGCAATATATCATGTTACATTAGTATTTAATAGTTTAATATAGTAAGCACTCAGCCTTTAAAATTTTAATTTTAATTTAGATCAAATTAAATTTTTGAAACAAAATTAAAAATTTTAAATTTAAAAAAAATAAAATTTGGAAATAAATAATAACTCGATTCTTGACTCCTCAAAATACAATTATAAGATATTTTTACAAAAAATCCAAAAATGACTATCACAAAGATATGTCTAGAAGGAAGCAAATATAAGTTCCAAACTTTGGTTTTTCTATCTCTCAACTGCAAGACTTTACTAAAATGATAAGCTGCTCAATTTATAGAATGTTCATTTTGTGGTTTCGCATATTTATACAAATTTAGTATCTATAATGACGGATAAGAGTTGTCGAAAGCAAGTCCATAAATTGTTTTTGAATTAGCTTTTTTCGACAACGTTCAAGAATATACTATCTATGCTCAAGTGATATACTTTTCCCTGTGTACAAGTAATTTTTCTAAAGTCTAGAAAAGTCTTATTCAGCAGGTAGAGCGACTCTCGAGGCTCGGCTCGAAAATTTGAGCGAGCGAAAAATCGAAGAGCAGATCTTCGCACGTAGATAATGACGCAATTTTTAATTACGCGGAGGTTTCCGGTCCGGGGATTTGTCGAGGACGCCGCAAAAATGGATCGATTTCCAATTTGGATGACCTAATGGAACGATCTGCGCGTGTACATAGACCGAGAGCTTTAGTGGCCGCGTCGAATATGTTTTTTTCAAACGCCGCATCGGAAAAGTTTGCCGTTTTGCTATACATATATATATATACGGGCTGCGTTTAGCTGCGAAAGTTAATTGAGACGCTTTTCGCCACGGCACTAAAAGGTCGAAATCAGGGAAGAAAATAAAACCGATGAGACGCTTTTTCAGACGTTTGTTTTTCCGCTGCTCGAGCTTTTTACGGCGCTCTCGACACACGCAATCCCGAGTTTTTCTTGAAAGTCGAATGTTTTAATTACGAGTGTAAAAGGGCTTGGCTTTCGAATCGATCTCCTCTACTCGGGAGCTACGCTTTTTAATGATCGCGATTACCTAAAGCGTTTTTAATGCAGTTTCGTCGATCGGCAAATGCATCGTTTCAAAAAATTCGCTAAATTGATTTCCTCCGTTTGCCGAACATTTCGAACGGGTCATCCTTCATTTTTCATAGTCTCCAAGTTTCACTTGCCAAGTCTCCATTAAAAGCAAATTTTAATGTGATTCTCGTCGATTCTTTTATCAATCTGTAAATAATTCAATTCTTTTTAGGGTAAATCTGGTAGGAATTTGAAGATAAAAATTGTCAATTTATTTTAACTATATAAATTAGACAGTTTAGTCGCTTATTTTAGTAGTTTTTGTCCAATTTAAGCATCATAGAACATTGACTAAAAATTTGTGAACGTTTCCATGAGGAAAAAGTTATTATTTTGGAATTCGAAAAGTTAATCATTTTTTTCCATTTTGCTTAATTATATATTATTAAGAATAATTATAAACATACTAATATTTTATTTTTATTAACAATTTTTTATTTTTTATTAATAACCAATTTTTTTATAATTGCTATTTCGATAAATAGAATTCAATTCAAAAAAATATTTCCGAATTTTCTAAATTATGGTTCTCATAATTCACTCAATGTTGCACGAAATTAACGCCAAATCAAGCTGTTTTCTAAAGTAGCTTAAAATTGAGGTTCATTAGAGTGAACTATAAATAATGGAGTGCTCTGGTATACTGGAAAATATTGTTCGAACTTTCATTACTATTTCCTTCTTATCAAGCTGGCATTTTACTTTTCATGTTTTTTCCATGAAAAATGGAATTTTAAAAATAACAACTGATTTTACCGCCCGATAATCATTATCTTATTACACTACCACACGAAAAGCGAGGAACCAACCACCACCCCCAGACAGTCGAAACCGTTTAGCATGCAGAAGTTTCGCCGGGAAACCAAGTCACGTAAATCATCCTCAATATCCTCCGTACATTCGTCTTCCAATGCAGATAATTAGAAAGCCGCGTCAGCGGCAGGCGTCCGTGGCGGTCGCAGCAAAGAGTTGCAAAAAAAAGAAAGAAAAGACAAGGGCATTTCCTTAACCAGCCGCTACCAGTTTGGGCAGACCAGGCGTCGACGTGCACGTGAAGCACGAGGGCAACACCCCGGTGACGCATCTGCACTTCCTCGTGAACGAGGGCGCCCTCGTGTCCGCGACCGCCGACGACCGGCTGCATCTATGGAATTTTCGCCAGAAAATACCGCAAGTAGTTCAGAGCCTCCAGTTCCACCGCGAGAGGTAAGTACCTGCAGAGCACTTTTCGCGCCCCCCTCGGCAAAGAGCGCGACGTACGGCGAAGCTCGTTAAGGAAACGTCTCGGAAACGACGAGGCTTCGAATGCCGCGCTAATTCAAATTTCCTCCCTTTCGAGATTTTTCCTCCTTGTTCTTTTCGCTCATTGTCGCGGCGACCTCGCGTGGGAAAAGGCGCCGCCTTCGGATTTTCGAGTCTCGGATGCCCCCGCAATTGAAGGGAACGCGCGCGCACCTGCGTTCTTTATTTAACCGGCCGCTAAGTGAAAGAGCGAGCGCCAGACGAGTAGAAGCTCCTGCGCTGTAAAAAACCGAAATAATAAGGTTTACGGATGCTTGTAAATTTTACAGGGTTAAAAGCGTAAAAGCGTCGGTTAAACTTTAATAGTACCCAGCACGTGGACGGGCTAACAAGCGATAACAAGTTTTTCAAAATAGTTTATTCTCAACTTTCGTAGCTGTTGCGTTAAGTTTACGATGTGAAAGGGCTCATTACTGAAACGTTCATTCTCGACTTTTACAGGATTCATTTTTGCCTGCCTCGTGGAAATAATTTTTGTATTTTTTAACTTGATTAATAAATTATAAAATACTGCATCATCATAATATCCCACAGATTAAGCCAGCAATTATTTTTAATGCTCATTTTGCATCCCACACGGAAAAGTTTGTTTGTAAAGCAACAATTTCCAGTTTCCTAATTAAATGTTCCTTCAGCGAACGAACGCAGACACATTTAGCAACAACATTTATTTGAAAAGTCGTAATGAGCCAACCGTGCAGTCAGGCAGCAAGAGGCGCTCGGTTTACTAAAATCATCTCGAATTAATATTCCGCAATGCTCGATCGCCGCCGAAGCCCGAGACAGCACGTCGTCGAGTTTCCGATCCAGCAATTTGTTAAAGGCGCGAATCTGCGGAGGCGCGCCGCCGTATTCATCAGCTGCGAAAATTCAAAAAGGAAATATCGGAAAAGGCAGCAACGCGTGTAACGCTCTCCGGGATCCTCGGCACAAAGACGCGCGCCCGCTTAGCATTTCGAGTGCGCTGCTATGCATGGACGGGTAATGCCTGCATATAAACGCAGTGCAAACGAATTCGTCGGGTGCAACGGCGCCCCGGCTTTTTTTTTTTTATCCGCTTTTATATTCGGGCGCCCTTCGGAAATCGCTAATGACTGCTTTCGTACAAGAAATTTCGCGTTATGGAAATGCGGAGGGGCTCCAAATGATGGATAATGGCGGCTCGGAGCTCTGCTGAATCGATCGGAAAATCGAGAGCCCGAGTAATTTGCTTAATGCCAATTCGCGACGATGAATATTTTCAATGCTCGATTGCTTGCCTATTGATGTGTACGAATTGTTTCGTAGTACATTTTTCGAATAAAAACGAGAAACATTTGACAAAGTTGGTATGTACATAAGAGTATTTAGACCGAGAGAAATAATATAGCAAACTTTTCCGTAATTGGAACAATTTCGGATGAGTTGCAAAATTCAATTTAAGGTCTTTGATGCAGCTGGGAGTAAAATTAAGATAAAGCAATGAGACAGTTCGTACGCCGTATTATTAGCCGAAATTTCGAGCCAATCTGATAGCTAAATCTAGGAGAGTACTAAAACAACAAAATTGAAAACCAAAATGTTACCAGGTTATAGAATTCCTAGCCGCAAGAGGATACTGATATAAGCTCCGCATTGTGTTTAGACCGTGAAATAAGCGAATTCAAAAGCGAATGTTAGTTTAGGAGATAAGTTAATTAAAATATCAAATGTTTGTCGAGAAACTCGAGGTTATTATCTTGATTTTATTGTAATGCAAATGTTTCGAAAATTAAGTAGCATTTGTTTATTTCTACTATTAATTGTTGAATGAAAAGTTGTAATAGAAACGACTTTTTTTTATGCTGCGCATAGTTTTTGAGATAACAGAATTTTATTTGGTTTCAAAAGTTTACAAAATCCAGTTTTGTAAAATGAAATTAACTTAAAAATAAGAGTCTATTCAAAAGCAATTTTTCTAAAATATTATTTTTTGAAAAACAACCAAAATTTTAAAAAACGTTTCTTATTTTTAGGACTAGGTGTAACTCTTAATTAAATGTTTATTCGAGTTAGGTTTTCAAATTTATTAATTAATTGTAACTTAATAAGATTTTTTGAAACTGTAAAGTAAGTATTTTAAGAGCATTGAATCTCGTCTACATTTTATAAGTTTTCAGAGTCAAAGTGTTGACATATTCATTTGCGCGACACCAAGGAGAATATATTTAAACAAAAATAACAGTTCAGTTAATTTGAATGATGTGTTCTGGAATTATTCGAAAAGCTTTAAATTTTCGTTTTCAAATTTAATAAATTTAAGCTTTGTCCGGTTGAATAAACGGTTTATTGATTATTTCTCTCGTGGCAATTTGCATGTGTCACTATAGGTACATCTCTAGACGAATCATCAAATATCTTAACCCTTAAATCGTAAACGTCACGAACTTGTAAATGGAATAAATTCATTTGTACGATCAATTCCCGAAGTACAAAGGCTCGACGGAGCATTGATTAAAGCGGCACGCACGCGACCCTCTCGAATTTCCGCCGGCATTCAGCCTGCACGAAAATAACCGGCTGCACAAAAAGCTGCACCGTTGAAAAAAGTCGCGCGCGGCACGCGCTAACGCCGAGCTTCGACAAAGCGACCCGGAGAGGGAGAGAGAGAGAAGCTGCGCGCGGCATTTAGCATCGGCGCCCGAGTAAACAAGTGGCCGCGTTCTCTCTCTCGCGTCGATCGACGGCCTGCGCGAGCGCGCATCCTGTACAGCGATCCATAAATCCGGCGCTCGCGCGAGCGGGCATATTAAAATTGATTAAAGCCGCGAGAGAGAAATATGGGAAATAAATCAGGGGGAAAATATTGCAGGCTCCCGAGCGGCGAGGGAGGTGTCACTTGCACCCTCTTTCTGGCTTTCAGCCATCGGCGGCGGCGCTCGCTCGGCTGGCGCGGCCTTCTAAGGTCAAGGTCACTGGGTCACGGGACCAGCTCGCAGATTGTGAGGCCGGATTTTTCGCGCGGGAGGCCGAGGGCTCGAGAGGGAAGAGCATCCCCCGAAACGTCTGGAAGACGGGGAAACAAAAGCTTCTCGACTTATGCACCTCCGTAGTCCCGCGTCTTCTCCCCTCCGTCTCTCGCCCTCGCGTATAATTAAGGGCTCATCCTTTTATACCTTCGCCCTTCTTCCTTTCATCATTATATGAATTTTTGCCCTTTTATTGCAGGGTTACGTCTATGCACCTGCCGCTGCAGAGCAAGTGGCTGTACATCGGCACGGAGCGCGGCAACATACACATCGTCCACATCGAGACTTTCGTATTGTCGGGCTACGTTATCAACTGGAACAAGGCCATCGACGTGTGAGTTTTGCAGCTTGCCTTCTATATATGTACATACAGACCGCGCCGGCCTGCGACTGCTTGCGGATCCGAGTGAGGCGTATGTGTTTCTGGGCGAGTGCTGGAAGTGTACATACGTCGCCGAGGGAGATAGATGGCTGAGGGGAGGCTTTCTTTTGCGAGGGCGAGAGAAGGAGCTACACGTGTTAGCGCCGCTCTTCCTCTTTCTTTTTATGGGCAATAACCGCACAAAGATACTACCGCGCGGGGGCTGAAAGTTTTAGCGAGTCGGTCTGTCCTTCCGGCCGCGGCGGGCTCTTTTTCTCGGTTTAATGCGCGGTCGGACGTTTATAAAAACGTTCGAGTGGACGCGGATGGCGAGTTTTTATTTCGCTGGCTCGACGGCTAAACGCTTTTTAATGCACGCGCGAAAATTATTCCCGCCGAATGGCATAATGCTGCATTTAAAATTGACGAGGGAGAATGGTTTATTAGAATGGAAACGAGAAGTTATTAATGATTAGCGAGGCTTGTCGTAATGAAGGATGATGTAAGGAATAATATTGCTGGATAAAAATCTACGTAGGCTGCTGCATTTGCGCTCAGCAGGAAGTGGCTGAAAGGAGAAAAAAAGATGAAGATATAACGTTTGCAAGCCTGCGGTTCAATATTCAAGAAAAGACTATTTTTGAACTAATGTCCCAGGCGGCGAATTATTTAACTCGATCTCGGTGTTTAACAGATTTATTATTAGCTTGAATCTAGATAATTTTCCGCGGCGGTATTATTATGAAAATAAGTGGGCCAACCGGAAAAATTTTAGCTGATCGCTTTTCATCTTTTCTGCACGCAATGCACGAATAGACATTTAGATTTTGCGACGAGTGATTTGAAATTTTGAAAACCACTCGAAAGTTGCGAATTTAGATATGTAATTTAGTAGATTTCGGAGTTCCTAAAAGTACGATTAAAATTAGCGTTTATTGGAAACGCGAATTTTGATGCTGAATTTATAATCGACGTAATTAACACTATTCTTAGATTCGCGGCATGGCTCTCGTCCTACTTCCACCTTAGTTAGACATTCAAACGTTAACTTTAATCGTTTTGAATGAAAATCAATTTTGTCTGTGTTCTCGCCTGGAACTGTTCATCTCAAATTCCTTAAATCGAGAGTGCGGTGCGATAATTTGTTTATAAATAATGGAACGATTTCTTTGCAAGAGACTGTATGCTAATAAAATTGTAAAGGTCGAATAAAACTGACAATTATTGTTATCTGTTCTGAATAGCCTGCAGTTGAGACCTTTTTATTAGGTGTGCAAAAGTCATTTTAAAACTTTAGTCGATTGGCACAAAATCAGAACTTTTAAATTAAACGTCCATTATTTAGGTTTATAGCTGAATAATGTAATTATAAGTTAAATAACTTTTGTTTATAAAAATTATTTTTAATTTAAATTAATTCTAAAGTAAAACAGTTCACAAAATTGAGCGTAATACTATTTCATGGAAATATCAATAGAATTATTCTGCACCAATTCCATAAAGCTGCAAAAATCGACAAGCACAAAGACTATTCTTCGAGCAAAAAAAAGCGACAAACTGAAGCTTAAACTTAATAAGATAGTTTCCAGAGATCCGCTCCGACGCTAACAAGGCATACGACATCAGCTAAATCGTGACGCAGATAACAACGTATTTCCAGCGCTTTAGAGAAAGAGAAACACGAGCGGGCGAAAGCGCGGGAGGGGGGGGGGATGAGCAAGTATATACCAGAGACAGCGATGAACGAATAAAGCAGAGAAGCGTGGAAGCTTTCTCCCTCTGCTCTCAACTCCATCGGCGGCGGCTTGGGTAACTTTCGATGCCTTTCATCCGCGAGATGCCTGTGTATGACGCGGGAATCGACTCACTCTCTCTCTCTCTCTCCCTTTTCGCGCAAAGCTCTCGAGGAGCGAATGAACGTGGCGAGAGAGAGAGAGAGAGAGAGAGAGAGAGAGAGAGAATGCCTGCCTGGAAATATCGGGTTTATTCGTTTATAAGCCCGAGCCTCGAAACTTTCGCCACTTTCTGAAAGAGAGCTCCGCTCGGGCATGGAAGGGAACGCTGATAGAGTTGTCGGGCAAAGATGTATATGTACATTCGAGAGCCCCCTGCCTGGAGTGAGAAACGGTGATTGATTGATTCTTTCAACTCGGCTCTTTTTTTCGAACGGAGGAGCTTGTTATTTGTATTTGATAAATATGATACTTCCCGTCTCGGCCGTGAACTTTGCTCGGGAATCGCGCGCGAGTTTTTCCCTGCGCGTGTCTCGTGCGCGCTGCGCCTTTGCAAAGTTTATTTTTGACCCTTTGAATTCTTCGGAATTAGATTTCGACGCTGAAAACGAGCGAGTTTACTCTCTCTCTCTCCAAGTTTTTTTTTATTTATTTTCGAGTTACAGAGGAGAACATTTTTCGGGATCGAGCGTATAAAAGTTAATGGTTTCTAAAGATATTTTTTCTCTGCTCAGTGGAAATAAATTATTACTCGAGTCGAAGGAGAGAGAATCGCAAGCTCGAGTAAATATTTAAATTCCAAAAAGGGTTTGACTTAACGGAATAATTAATAAAAAATAACGGATAGCAGTAAATCTCTCGGAAATCTGATAAATTTGTCGATCAAAAGACCGCGACAAAGTTTTGAGATTGAAAGTGCATCTTTAACGAGATCTTTCGAAAAATTAAAAAATACATAATTCCTTTGACGCGCGCCAAGTCTCGAATAAAAATTTTACCGTGCCCCTTTGTTTTCTTGGGCAAATATCCGGAGGTGATCAATAACTTACCGTGTCAAGAATTGTGCATGAGTTTCTGAAAGTCTCCGAAAAAGGCAAACTGACACATTTATAACAAGCTACTGACATTTTTCTTATCGAAACTTATTCAACCTTTTCAAAGCAAGAGCTGTATCATTTTATTTTCTCCTTAATCCTAACGGTCCGTGACATTGTTCTTACGTATCATCTTGTTTGACAATTCGTAAAATGGAAACTTTATTTAAATTCGCCCGAGGGGACGTAAGGATGACGTTTTTCAACGTTTTGTGCTTCGTAACACAATGCCAAGTCAATATCCGCTTATTCTATTGAAACATTCACCTAACTGAGATAATCGTAAAAATCGATTTGCCGGACAATGCCAATGAAAATATTCTCTAGATGTAACGTTTATGAAAATGAGCGCCTTTTGATTCCTACATTTTTAAAAGCTATTTTAGTTGAATAAACTTTTGCACAACGTTCTCGAACCGCCGGCAGCACTTAACTTGGAAGCGGAAAGTTGGTGCAATTACAGATAAGGTAAATTTTACGCACTTCGGATCTAATTGCAGGCAGTTATAAAAACGAAGAACTACTTTCGAAGCACTCGTCGGTAAACAGAATCATCGCGATTCAATGATTCTTTGGAATAAATAACAGTTTTCAAGCAGCTCCTAATAACAAGCTTCCAAAGAGCAATTTCGAGGTACAAAACAGTCTCAGTCTGAGAACTCAATAGCACGGAAGAACAAGAGTCAACAGCACCGACAACGAACCAAGTGTGTATAGACTCGCGGGAGAAACAACCGAACGGAAAAGCAGAGTCTCGCTCGCGGAAAATTAATCGGAAATCTCGTTGCATCGATTTTGTTCGCGGGCGGAAGCTCGTTCGAATCAGGCCTGCTCGGGTCGCCGCAGCTGTTGTCATCTGCCGGGAAAGTTCGGCTTGACGCGGCGGCTTTGCAACAAGCCGATTATAGCTGGATGAGAGCCGAGTCGGCTCGCCAGAAGACAATGCTTATCCGGTTTTCGAACGGCACGTGTGCCTCTACTCCTGAACTTGCGGGCTGCCACCGCTGGAGGCTGCCCTCTTCTGGTCGAAGTGGCTCTTGCGTTTCGTTTTCCAGTAAAAGTGGCATCGAACATACTCTGCACAAAAAAAAACTCTACACGCCTTTGTTTTCGCGTATATATAGATATACAAAACAAAGGCGTGTAGAGTTTTTTGGGTGTAGAGTAAGTTCGATGCCGTAAAAGTTGTACAACTGTTTTAGTTTAGTTTTCTAATTTGCTTTATTGAGAATCCGATTGAATATAAGCAACTATCTTTAGAAAATTGTCACTAATTTGAATTAAATGTAGGAAGAGTTCATGCAGCTACAGTAAAGTTTTCTATTTTTTCAGTAAAATGACAGTTTGTGATTGTAATTTTGATTGAAAGTTCCTTGGTTTTTAACAGAATATTGTCCTCCTGTAAATCAAAAGTAGACTGAAAATGTTAAAGGGTAAAATTAATAGTGTTTCGACTGTAAAAAATTGATGGATTTTGTTCGAGATTGAGTTATAATTTTATGCGAGGAATATAAAAAGAGGATCATAAGTTACAGCTTTGCATTAACAACTCGTTTGGAACTTTCATTTTCCTTGAGTTTAAAAAAGTGTTTACGGCCTTTTATGAGAGCAACGCATAAAACTACGTGGTTTATTTTATAATAAAGCGACGAACTTTGACTTTCCTGTTTTGCATTATCTGCAATGAGAAAAATTAATTTTAGTACCTTCATAAAGGCTTCTTACGAAAGTCTGCAAAAAGTCGACACTTTTACGAGTTTTTTTATTATTTAAATCTTTCTGGAAATTAGAACAAAGTCATTTCTCGTTGATGAGTTTGAAATTAACATTGGCGATATTTTTTGATGAATTGGTAATTAATGAACCTTCACAAACATTATGTGCATATATAATTATTGGAAAATTTATTTTAGTAAAAATTAATTGAGTACTGGAATGCATTGGAAAATTAATTAATTAATCTTCTGTTTCCTACGACGCATTAAAAGGTTCTCATTAATGTTTTATGCAGTCAACTATCATTTTCTTTAATTTTCTAAAAATATCACCGAAATACCTTAGACTCTCATTAAATTTTAATTAGAACATATTAGAGAACATTAAAACAAAGTAAACAGTTGCAAAAAAGAGTGAATCCGATGAAAAATTAGAAAACATTACGCGGCAGTAATAGCAACACCTTACTTTCTCGACTACTCCGCGTCACGCATGAGATACTCTGGCGAATTAGCGTAGCGTTAATTGCCAATTTAGCTTTGTAATTCGCGCAGACTAGGAGCTGAAAAACTAGCTTTTCATATTTTCCCGAACAAACTTCTCATAATTTATTGAAAATATTCCATTTGAAATTCCATTTACTTGAATTACGTAATTTGTTCTTCACGTTATGCAGATTCATTGTAGATTTTATCAAGAGTCCGAAAATGTGTTCTGGTCTACGTGCTTGCGAATAAAGTATGTATCTCGCATTTCCACGTCGGAATAATAATTATTTGCAATTCTTAATTGCTTTTTTTTGCAGTTGAAAATATTTTAAAAAGTTAAAATGCTTATCGTTTTTAGTTCAAAGACTATTTACAAAGCACTTGTTACTACAGTTCCTTGGTAGTCTATTTTTTTGTTATAATAGAGTAAAATTTAGTTTAATTTGATACTTTAAAACAGGAATTTTAAAACCCTGTCTTAATTAAATTTTTTCCCTTCTCAAAATCTACTTTTGTGATCTTCAGAAGTTCTGGAAAATTTCACAATTACAAAAAATGAGAAAATAACGTTGCGTTATACTTATAAAGACAATAAGCGATTCTTCTGAAAAGATTACGCGAAATTTCTCCGCAACAATAGGCTCTTGCACTCTAAACTTTACTATTCACATTTTCCATATTTCCGATCGATACTCAACCTAAATTCAGCGCCTTGGTTCTTTAAAAATAGTTTCTTATTCAACAGGCACAAAAAAGGCTAAAAAAATCAAAAGAATCGTCTGCTCGTCCATAAATTGATTTCGACTTTCTCCCGCTTACCCCCTTCCCCCGAGTCCTTAACGGCGCTCTAAAACATTCAAAGAAATCCGAAATTCCATAATCCCCATCAGCCTTGGCCGAGCGCCGAGGCGAAATAATGGAGAGGATCCGGCCCGGAGATGAGGGCTGATGCGATTCTCAGTTAATAATGCGGATCGCCGCAGCAATAATCCGCGGTCGGAAGGCCCGAAAATCTAAATCCGCGGAGCGCCTATTTTCCGGGCAGGAGAGTCAGTCATGCGCTCACTACGTGTTTACGGCCGAGCGATCGTCTCTGCATTCCTGCTGCCTGGCTGTCTTTTTTTTTTCTCTTAACTGCACTTCCCTGCTCTTCGGCTCTCTCTCTCTCTCTCTCTCTCTCTCTCTGTTGGCCCGAAACTCTGCGCGGCAGAGACGCGGGTTAAAAATGCCTCTCTCGCATGCGCGCTTTCGCTTGGTATGCGAGTTGAGAGAGAGAGAGAGAGAGAGAGAGAGAGAGAGAGAGAGAGAGAGAGAGAGAGAGAGAGAGAGAGAGAGAGAGA
>JAWWEM010000010.1:27880875-27894931 GCA_035582935.1 Ormyrus thymus
CGCTTTCGCTTGGTATGCGAGTTGAGAGAGAGAGAGAGAGAGAGAGAGAGAGAGAGAGAGAGAGAGAGAGAACGAAGTGGCTGACATAGAAAAAAAAGTGTAGCGTGATCGCGAGTAAAATGTTCCAGTTGTCGGAGGGCAGCGTTCATTTGTTTTACTTTATCTGCCTCGCCGGACGAGGAGCGTGCAGCGGCTCTGTGTGAATGTGATTTTTTTTCGGAGTAGACTCGTGTGCCTGCATTAACTGAAAATCACTGTCTGAGGCCAAACTATTGACTAAAGAGTTTCAATGAAAAAGCTTTGTTTAAACTGCTTTACTAACTAACGAGTAGTAGCCGTGCGAATGTCTGCAATACTATGCTGCTATTAATATTATTTGAATGTGTCAGATCTGCAAGCAGCTAGGCAGTTGTTTAAAACTTAATTTCAGTGAGTATGACTGCCTGCTTCTGTTACTTGGCCCATTCTATTTTTGATAAAGTATAGCTATTCATCTAATTTCACGAGTACAATTTGAATGAAATATAATAAATGATGAATGTTTGACGTATAATTAAGCTTTATAAAACGGCCTAACGTGCAAAGCTTGCAGTCAGCTTTTCTCAGTTGATTGATGCTTTATTTTGTCAGAGAGAATCTCCCGCCTCTATCTCCCATACAAATAGGGATGCATATACGTCAAGTGCTTGAATGTAAGCAAGCTAATGAATGTACCGTGTTGTGGGTTCACAGGTCGAGGAAGACGCATCCCGGCGCGGTTGTTCACTTAAGTGATAATCCTTTGGACCTAAGCAAGGTACGTATAGTTTACAAATTTCCACCGCGTGTCCTCAAAAGATCGATGTTTAATTTAGCGGAGGAGGTGGCTATTGATTTGCCCGTTTGAAGCGATCCATCGTTGAAAATTCCGAAGAACCACGTCATCCGTGCATTATACAATTCGCCCCAGGGGCTGGCCAGATATCTTACGTAAATCTAGCAAGGGTTAGGTCTGGGAGAAGAATATCGCGTACGCTTTCTTGCCTGCCGGGAAGGGACGGGGATAACGACTACGGCGCTGCTTCTTTTTGCGGAATAAGTGTTTTTTTTTCTTTTCTTTTATTTTTCAATTCTGCTTCGTGTCTCCGCGACATTGGCTTTGGGTAAAGCGTTACGCCTATATGTGTCCTGAGAGAGTTGAAGATTGTAAAGTCGCACCGACCGCGGGTTTTATCACTGATATTATTTTAGTCTAGCTGTTTTCAATTTCCGTAATGAAATTGAATTTTCAATGGTTGATTATCTGGTTAAAAAGTACAATTCCTCGCGATAACTCATTTTCACGCAACAAATATCAGTACCGCCGAAACACAAAAAAAACAAAAAAAAAATTCCATTCGCACGAATTCGAGGACGAGAGCTTGTATATTTTAAAAGAGGCCTCGCTGCTTACCGGTGAAATAAAGGCGAGTAGCTCTTCCGATTAATCACCCTGTCAAATTGATGACAGTAAAAAATGTTCCAGCTCATTACGAGGCTCCAGCCCATAAAGCAGGCAGGAAAGCCCGTGCAAGCCCGAGGTCCGATAATGTACCTATCGCGCGCTCGAATCGGCCATATCTCGCGTGATTCGGAGAGAGGGAGCTGCCGGAGAGAGAGAAAAAAAGGAGAAGAGGGAAGGAGGAACATTCGATTCGCCCGGTCAGCCCTACTCGCGACACGACAGCCTACATCATCATTTTTACAACGGCCAAGATATCGTTTATCAATACATCGGGTTTGACGTTTTTCTCTCGGAGAAAATATATAGTACGCCGCTAATCGTTGGATGGATTATTGAGTGAAGCGTTTAAATAATAATGTCGTTAAGCGTGTCGGGCTTATTTATGCGGATAAAGTTAGCTGTGAATAATTCGGCCTGAGTCATGTTCGCTCATTCATATTTAGCAGTTAATCGCTGTTAACTCGAAGCCTAGTGATACACGGCGATTACCCGCTTTTTTTTTATTTAAATAAAGCTTTCAGTTTCGTGATTGAATTTAGCTGAGAATAATAACCGTATATTTTCTCACGCAGAACGCGTATTAAAATTAGCTCGAACGACGTTATTGCTTTTTTCACGTCGTTTATTGCAAGGAAAATTTCATTAAAGTAAGCTACTTACCGTTCCCACGCGTGTCCAACAAAGTGCTTTTCCATCGGTAAAAAAGGAGAAGCGCGGAGAAAACGTGATTTTAAGCTTCTCTATTACAAGCGGGAGCAGCGCAAAGTTGCCATTAAATGCGTGTCTTACCAATCTCTGACCGTATCTACTTGAGCGAACAGTTCCCGAGATTTGTAATGCCTTTCGGGATTTTCGAGGGGGTAAAGGTCCCGATTTCACTCGGGATGGAGGGATTTAAAACTGCGCCGATCGCCAGCCCCGTTGGTTTCTGGCCCTTAAAAAGGTGGTTGTTACGTCCGCTGATAACGGAATGAAAAATTTACACTTTATCGCGTTCGAGGAGCGGGCGAAAGCTTCCAATAAAACTTGTCTCGCTATTACTCGTTTTTGATTGCAGACGCCTGGTAATTATTTTTAAAAGATTGGATAGCCGCTCCGGAAGATGATGGAAAACTCAATATCTCTGAAAAATAATGTAGCATGACGAGCTTAAAAGCTTTTCCATTTCATGTTTTATAATGTTTTTTTCATATCCTCTGCAGAATCAAGCTTTTTTATTCAAGTATTGATTTCAAATCTGGAATATTAAAGAAATTTATAGGGATTCAAACATTCGACATAAAAAAAAAAAAAAAAAAATGCGGAAAGTATTTTGATGTTTTTTGTAACATACGCGATAATAAAATTTAATCAAGTTTAACAAGAACAGACGTAAAACTGGCATACGTTACTTACAATAGAACTTTCTCCACGAAAATGAAGTCGGATATCGTTTTCGGTTAATCAATAGCGACGAGGCACTATGCTCGAATTGACTTGTTATTCGTTTACTCCATTAGTTTGTACCGAAAGGGTACAGAGTTACAAGGTTCATATGCCACTTGTTCGGTATCTCATGCCTGCAGCGTACAAAACTTGCCCAAACTAGGCGAAGCCTTGGCTTAACTAGTCAGTATCTTAGCCTACGAACTTTCAATAATCTCGGATGAGCTCAGGCCTAGTACTGTTTTGGATAAATTTACGCCGCGCATACCCTCGTAATAAAATTTGCAACGTCGACGCCCAAACGCGGAATAATAAAGTTATAACTTTGTGTAATTATCAATTTAGTAGAGTCGACTAAGAATGATTTTCTAGAAAATTGACGTGGACACTTTTTTGTAAAAAAAACGGCCATTTCCTCATCCTAATAAAAACGGTTGAGCGACAAATTTACGTAACGCAATGTAGATAAAAATTATTTTCCCCGCTAATGTCTCATAAGTTACAAGCACTTTAAAATATCACTACTTTTTAGTCGAAAGGGAAACAATCTATCGAAGCCATTCCCTCATTAAAATAAGTGGCCTCGATAGTAGAACGTCAAGTCATCATCGGCACGATTCAATATCCCCAAGACATTCTCCGAACCTATAACCAAAATTCCGGACCCGAGCGATGCCACCTCGAGGAGCTTCGATCGTAAAGCACTCGGTTCTACAAGCTCAAAGAACATCGGTAACGCCTTGTCTGCCGATTAAAGCCCCTGAATATTTATTAGCCGAGGAAGGAGGCACGAGGCAGCCGTTAATGTTGAAGTGGCGAAGGCTCGCTCCTCGAAAAAGTCGAAATATACAAATAACGAGTTCGTACGCCTTGTCGCGTGTTCGCAGATGCTGATAGGCTTCGAGTCGGGCCAAATCGTATTCTGGGACCTGAAGGCGAAAATCGCAGAGTTCCGATGGCAGTCGGACGAGCCGCTCAGGTCAATATCTTGGCATCACGAAGGCAAGCAATTTATGTGCAGTCACACCGACGGCTCCCTCACGACGTGGATCGTTCGACAGCCCAAGCCTATTAGTGTCACGCATCCTCACGGTGAGTGCGAGCACTACATACACAAACACACACACAATGCCAAAGCCGCGGAGCAAAATAAAAGAGGAGAGAGAGACAGAGAGCTGAGCCGGCGGGAAAATACGGGAAATCGATATATCTCTCCGCGAGCTGCCGCCGAGCGGAGAACCATTTTTTACGATCACTTGAAAATCTCGCCGAGCTTCGTTTCACTTTTTGCTCGGGGAGGCTTCGAAAAAGCACGGCTAAAAAGGGAAAATGCCTGCTCGCTCCGTTTAATCGGCATTTTTTTCGTGCTTTATGATGGGCTTTCTGGAAATTAATCAATTAGATGCACGCTAAGCAATTTTTACCTCAAATACGGAATTTAAGGACGTTTAAATCTATTTTTAAAAGGAGAATTTTAGAGATTATAAAATGCGCGATGGAACTTGATGACATTAGCAGATATTAAAGTTATTTATTTCAAAAAAGTGTTTGATGTCTAAAAATTACACGCCTTAATTTTTGTCCAAATTGTGCATACTTTTCTATTTCATAATCTTCAATGTCTGAAACAAATCTAGTTCTTATTTCTGAAGTATCTAAAGCGTACTTGAAATCTTAAGTAGGTCTGACCAGGGATTACGTCTAGACAGCGTACTTCAGTTTTATACTTTTTGCATAAACAATAATGATCTATGGTCTTATTTCGAAATTCCATTGTCTTGTCAAAATCCCAGGAATGTATTACCTATAATAGTAGCAGACGTTTTTGAAGCAACAAATTGATGGATTTTAAATATACTACTAAACTATATTTTAACATCTAGCATTCTTAAGTCGAAGTTAGCACGTATAACAGCTGCGGACTGCAACTAATTACGTCGCTCCAAAACTAATTTTGTTCACATATAAAACAACCACATGGTTTGTCAGGGAAAACGCAATTTGCACGCATGAGTCTAAAATTCAAATTGCACTTTGTTGACATCCGAGTGATATTGGGGAAAGCGTCAGCAAAACCAAATGTGCAGCAAATCACCGGCAAATAAACTCGAATTGACCTCAATCTTGTACTATTCATGAAAATTTATCATTCTTAAGTTTTAATTAAAATTTTAATTATTCTTTTTTCTCTACTACACTTTAGACTAGTTTTTGCATTGTTATACGAAAGAACGACTACGAATCCTTTTAAATTTTAACGATCAATCCAGATATCGCAATTATATATATATAACATCTATATAAGTCGAGCAGATTTTCAAGAGTCCAGATGGCTTTTTTCACTCGAGTCTCTTTCTCTCTCTGCATATTTCCAAGGCATTTTCTCTGTTCCTCTTGAACCCTCAGCCGTCTATTCCTCACCTCTTTCCGCCGCACTGGCTTATACTCTCTGTACTTACTTCGATTTTTCCTGTTGACAGCGAAAAACATGAAGGAAGGCGAGCCGGAGCCTTGCAAACCCATTCACAAAGTCGAGTGGAAGCTCTCACGATCGGGGTAAGTTCTCAGCGGCCCTTTACTACCCCCCTCCCTCTCGCTTTTCATATCTCCAAGGACGATGAAAAATTCATCTTTATTTATTGCGCGACTGCCTGGGTATGTATACCAGAAGGAGAGTGGACCGCTCGCCAGACGCGGCAGTTCACTGAATGATGGATGCACCTGTTTTGTCCTGCATCCAATTCAGCAAACAGTCCGGGCGATTTATAAGTGGCGTTAAATTGCCGGTTCCTTTCGACTTTTTAATAGGTTGAATAGTTTCGAGGTATTATGCAAGCTCTTTTACTTATCAGATAATGTAATGCAAGCACAAAGCTCTTTACTTTGAGAGCTTTCTTTAAAGGCGGTTCTCAAGCTATTATAGCTGGAGTATCTTCCTATTCTTTGCATATTAAAAGTAAGATTTATAAGGTCAATGCAATTAATAGTACAGTTGGTTCAAGTTCATAAAATTTGATTGTTAAAATTTGGGTATGAAGTTTTATTTAACAAAAATACTCGATAAGTAAAAACTGCATTTTATTGTGATTAAAGTAAAAATACAAAAGATTCTTTTTTTAATTTAAAAATTTTTTTAAGCAACTTTTTTGTACGTCATCTGCGCGTCGGCTTTTATTCTTGTTGCGCTCATGTTAAGCGGAGTACTAAAAAGTAGAATTTGAATTCACTTTTTATTTCGCATTATATTTCAACACTTTCAGAGCTTCACTAAAAAAAAATAGGTTAATTCGTATGATTGGAATAAAAAGTTTTAAATTTTTTTATAAAAAGTTTTAGATTTATAATATACTTTCCTTTAAATAGTGTTTATTAGATTTTTAAAACAAGCGTTTACTTTTTTCTTTTATACTTAAAACCGCTGAATTTCAAATTTTCATGCTGCGTGAAATGAACAATAAAATAACCATGTCAAGAGCGGATTAGTTCGCGATCTGTCGAAGTCTTGCGATGGAAGAAATTTTAAATCTGTATTATCGAATAACATTCACGTAAAAATAATTTATACCAAAATTTTTACCAAGATTTTATATTTTTATTTTTAAATTTTGTAAAATTTTGATTCTGTATAGTTCGTATAAAGTTTTTGTACAAAAATATAAAAAAAATATGAGCTCTCTAATAGTCATCGGTTGCTAATTTTGTCATGAGAAGCGTAGAAGGTTAGGATGCACCACCAAGCGGAATTAATTTTATTTTTTACGACTGGCTTTGGGGGGCGCATTCTAACCGTTTACACTTCTCACGACAAAATTAGCAACCGATGACTATTAGAGGAGCTCATATTTTTTATATTTTTGTACAAAAATTTTGTACAAAATATATAGAATCCAAATTTTATAAAATTTTAAAAATTAAATTATAAAATCTTGGTAAAAATTATATGAATTATTTTTACGTGGGTATACTAATGTCGCGTGTTCAAAAAATTCTATATGTAAATCTCAGCACACTTTTATCACTTGAAATTGTTTGCACGTCAGTGAAGCCTTAAAAATCACAATTTTCAAGTTTGGATTTAAATTGAATCAACAACCTTAATGCAATATCGTCTAAATGGGGGAATCACAAAAGATCTCTTGCTCGGCTAGTCATCTCGCGTCAGCTCCCCCTAATATTTCAACGTCAAAATCGTTGAAAGGGAAGTTATCGCAGCGAAATTGGGTAATGCGGAACGCCGAGGCTGATATTTATACGCCTCGGGCGCGATATTTCCATATTTCAAGACAATTCTGCCGCTCTCTCGCCGCCGTCGTTCGTCATTTTTATTTATCACTTAATCTCATTAGCGAGCCGCGCAGCCATAGAAGGAGTGACTGATGCTTGCATTGTGCGGCAGTGATTTGGCGAACGGTCTCTTTTAAAAAGCTACTTCGGCCTGGCTTTAACCTCCTTTCTTTTATAAACGACAGCAATGAACTTGAAACGATTTGGCAGAGGGCGCCTGTTTTCTTGCTCGCCCCCCCCCCTTTCTTCGGAATGACGTTGTCCGTTATTTCCGGCGCGGGGTAGGGAGGGGGGCATTGTTTCACGCTTGAATTACGCTTTGATGGAGAATAATTGTGAGCTCGTTCGACCTGGAAAGATGTAACGCGTTACGTGCAGCCGTTATGTCGCCGCGCAAATTACGAAACACTAACGCAGCGATTTCGAGCGGACGGTAATTGAAATACGAACACTGCGCGCGCAACTTATAGAGCCCTGGAAATTTAGTATTTTTAATAATTTTCCGGTTAATCGAGGCCTTGGCGTGCTCGATTGTGTTACGTGAATTTTGACACGTGCTACCGAGTTATTATAACTTAGGTAGCCTTTTTTTGCGATAATTAAAAAAGATAAGTTTGTAAAAATTAAATTTTATCGTTGATGTGGGTGATAAAACTTTACGCTGCTGAACGATCGTGATAAAATATTAAATAAGGTTTATTCATTGAAATGGATGTCGTGAATTTGGCAATATTTGGAGCAGACGTATTTGCGTCAGTTAAATTCTATAGTAATATGGAACAATTTAAACATTTTAGAACTTTAAAAAAATAAAAAATGTTTAAAACTTCGTTTATGCTACATATTCATTTTTTTAGTTACTTCTTTCTTTGCAGCTTTTCATTTACTTTGCTGGCGTGCACTTTTTCAGAATTTTATCCTCTACAATCTCCTTCGGGGAATTAAACTCTTTCAATATTTCACTTTCAAAATTATTTCTTCTTCCAAGAAAATGTAATGCAATTTTTAAATTCGAAATGAGTAGGAAGTGTTTTACTTGTAAAAATTTATATTCTTTTTATAAAATTTCTAAATACGCGAACTGAAATTGGTGCTAGAGACCGCAAGTTATATTGATACACGTCACAGTTTTCGCGCGTATCGGAGAATTCACATTTATATTCATTTTACTGCTACTACAATTGAGCGATTTCTAAAAATGTACACGAGAGAGATGCTGCAGCATTCGATTTTATTGTGCTTTAAGAGTTTCCTGAATTCTTCATGATTTTCCGATACATTCTTCAACTCTTACCGAATGAAGCAAGATTGATCTCTTTAATATTTTCGCTTTCTAAATATTACTATTCTTTACGAAGAAAGAAACTACGTTTTGCTTATTCATTTCCGGTGAAATATATTTCTCCATTTCCTTCCGTAATGTGATCTTCATTGGCCATTTATATTTCGTAAGCAAACTTCATAACCCTTAATTGACGATATTCCCAGTGGCAGCGCAGGTTTCGCCTTACATATTTCCCCGAGAAAAAGAATAAATCGGAATCGCCTTCATCTCAAAGTAACGAGAGGAGGCTGCTCGTGAAGCCTCGCTCTCGAAGAGAATATATACGTGCCTTGCTCGAGGAGCAGTCGAAGCTGAACTGTATAATAAAGAAGGAGTGGATTGATAGCGAGGAGGGAGGTAAAAGGGGGAAAATCGCGGGGAAGGAGCTTGGTAAGGAATATTTTCCGTCAATGTCACTTGCAGAGAGGCGTACGTGATATTTTCCGGGGGATTGGCGTACGACACGACCGGCCGAACGCCGAGCATCACCGTCATCCAAGGCAAGACGACGACGGTTTTGGAAATGGAGCACAACGTCATCGACTTTATCACGCTGTGTGACAGCCCTTGGACCAGTGGTATGTAAACGAGACGAGCCTAACAGCCGATAAATTCCCTCCCTGTCTGTGTGTGCGGGCCTGCGGAAATTTCGACGCCGAGGACGGGAATATATTTTAAGGGATAACGATCGGCAGCTTTATTGGCATTTCTCTAATACCGCGGCCTTCTGCCATCGTGTTTCCGCTTACTCCGAAAGCTACGCGCGGGAGTAAATAAAGTTGCCGCTACGGTTTGCCTACTCGCGGTATTGTTCCCTGACAATTGTGTATACCGAGTTTAACGATCTTCAGTCTGTCGCTAAGGAATGTAATTAAACTTTTGCCCTATCGCGGCCCGATCGAAATACCCGCGCCCCACATTTACTTAACATAAATTAAGTTATATTCGTGTCTTTTCATTTCGAATTAGAATCCTGCGGTGGCCTCCGAAATAATAAACCTAATGTATACGTTGCAATAAACTCAGACGGTCTTTATTAAGTCTACGAATTTCTGATCTGTCTTGTTAAAGCGTTAGAGAATTCACTTGTGTTGAAAGTCTTGCTTTGAATGAGTTTGCGCGATTGAGCCGTGCAAGCGAATTTAGAAAAAGTTTAGAGGAGTTTGTAAGCGTATGAACGTAATGCTTCCCTTGAGGCAGCTAAATCGAAATCTGCATTGGGCTTATTTATGAGAATTCTATTGGCAGATTTTCAAAAATTTAACGAAGCGTCTGTATCCGCTTGAGATAAACCTTGTAAAATTAGCCTACCGAAGCTTTTACATCGTTTCAAAGTTATTGATTTTGGTTTTTTCTGTATCTAAATTCCGGGACCCGCACAAATCGCGACTAACCGAAAACTGTGATCTCAGACTGCCAGGACCCGTACGCAGTGGTGGTGATGCTGCAGAACGACCTCGTGGTGATCGACCTACTGACGGCGGGCTTCCCCTGCTTCGAGAATCCGTACCCGATGGACCTGCACGAGTCCCCGGTGACGTGTTGCGCTTACTTCGCCGACTGCCCGGGCGACCTCGTGCCGGCCTTCTACTCCGTCGGCTCCAAGTCCCAGAAGAAGACGGGCTTCAGCGAGCGCGAGTGGCCGATTTCGGGCGGCGAGTGGAGCCCCAACTCCAGCAGCTACAACGAGATCATCCTCACCGGGTGAGCAGGCGGATTTGTCGCGAGGGGATTTCCGCGGACGATAAAAGCAGCCGCTTTCAGCCGGGCTTTTCGAGGGCTCTTACGATCGGAAAGCCGAGAGTTAGCGGAGTGCAGATGAGCTTTTCAGATTCTCATTTTGAAGTCGAGGCTTTTAAATGCGCGCTGAATTTTCGGCAGCCCTCGGCTTAGGGGCGAGGGATTTTAGATTAGGGCGTGCAAATTTATTTGGCAAATGTGCGGCTTTCTGGTTGTTTCGAGCGGACAATCAATATTTACGCAGTGCACAGTACGGTAACGCGAAAGCGAGGATTTTTAATTTTACGAACTGATGCAATGTTAATTTGTACAACGGCTAAAAGTCACTTTTATTTGCGATATTTAAATGTGCTTTCAAAAATAAATCTTTGCAAAATGAACTTTGCATTGTTTTTATTGTGCCAACAGTAGCCGACAAACTTTACAACGAGAAAATGTGATAAAACTGTATGTTTTTGATGTATATCAGAAGCTCATCGAAATTTTAAAGCAACTGTAGCTTCCCTTTCAAAACTTTATTCAAAGTACAATTTTGTCAGAGGAAAGTTCTCAAAGAACAGCTCGCAGTGTCTTTTACGCCTACGAAATTTATTCATCGCTGCGAATTCTAAACTAAGAAGTGCGCATTTGCGCCCAAAACAATGTAGATTGCCAGCTTTTTAAAGCTTTAAATTAAAATGTATCAAATTAAAGTTTCTTTTTCGGGTTAAGGTTATAACTCAAGTTTGATTTTATTAAAACCTTTGGAAGAGACAGAAATTTAACGAGCGCGAAGCGGTATTTTCGTTAATTTAAAATAAGAATCCCAATACATCCGAAGATCTGTTTCCAAAGCTTCGGATGTTTTGGGAAAAATTATAAATTCACCGCCACGTTTCCGGCGAAATCTCAAAGGCTCAATAAATCCCTTATCAGACATTGAAAATTTGCCTCGAAAATTCCACTGCCGGCTGTGTACAGCTCAGGCGATCTGAATTCAGTCGACGCGCCGCGTATTAATAAAGTTTTGACCCGTATAAATCAATCCGGCGAGAATCGCGAGAGAGCAGAAGGCGAGAAAGAAAAAGGAGTGGCGCGCGGCAGCCGCCAATAAATAATCGGCAAGATATCGAACCTGCCGCTTTTTCAATTAAAGCTGAAACTCGGGGGGATTTTGCAGGCACGCCGACGGCAGCATAAAGTTCTGGGACGCGTCGGCAGGTACGCTTCAGGTGCTCTACAAGCTCAAGACGGCCAAGCTGTTCGAGAAGAGCCGAACGCGGAGCGTCGACAACGAGGAGGATCCCCTGGCAATTCAGCTGATCTTCCTCTGTCCCGAAAGCCGCAAGCTCGCCATCGCCGGCGCCGGAAGACACGTCGTGCTCTTCAAATTTAAGAAGGCCGAGAGCATGTCCGAAGTTGTGGTGAGTATTAGCGAGCGAGTTAGTCGCTTCGGTTAGCTCTCTAATTAGTTATTAATTCATTTCGAAGCTATTAAAGTTTGCAGACGACTTTGTTTTAGGAAAATTGGCGATAGCCTTCTAACGTTATCAAAGTGTTAAAATATTGAAAAGCATATCAAAAATATATCTCAAATTTGCACATTATTATAATAAAGGAACCAAGACTTTTACTGCTTTTGTACACTGTTAGAAATGTCATGAAGTTTTCTTGCAGATACGTATCTTAAATTTAAGAATGTTTATTAAATTTCAAAATTTTTATTAGAATTAATGTAAATGTATAGTAACTTTCAAAGAAATTCTAAAATTTAATATACATTAATTCTAATAAAAATTTTGAAATTTAATAAACATTCTTAAATTTAAGATACGTATCTGTAAGAAAACTTCATAACATTTCTAACAGTGTAGCCGGATGCTGAAAAAATGTATTTTTACTAACAACATAAAATAATATCGCTAGATTATTGTTAAATTTTCCAAATTTACAAAGTTTTCAGCTATATTATCGTTACGCTTTTACCAGGGAAGTTTAATATATTACATATCATTTTTTTTAGATTTACCACACTGAGAAAAATGTCATATAAAAATTTAATACATATCTAAGAAAAATTACTATATTTTGTAGTAACGCTGGGACATACTCAAGTTATAACAAGTTTTATTATACTAATAGAAAAAATTAATATATTTGAAATAATTTTTCTAACACTCAGTTTAGAAAAATTACTATTTTAAATAGTAAAAATTTTGATATAGTCTACGTAGTCATCAATCATAAAAAATTTTGCTTTATAATATAGTAAAAATTCTACACAATATATAGTAAATCAGAGGGACCACATGGCTTTCATGGAGGTTATGTTTCGAGCAATTTGATTTTGTATTGCTTTTAAGTTAACAAAACATCAAAAATTTCGATTTAATTATTATTTTATGCGAATTAATAATATTTTTTTCGTATCATCGTATTTATTATTTATTATCATTAAATATTATCATTGAAGTTCTCTCGTGGCCGATGGTTCCATTTGTATAAGTTCCAAAATTGTCATGTCGAGAATCTTATTTGGGTAAGTGGTCAAAACGCGTCCGATTGCCAAGCCGAAGGTCCCGGGATCGAGCCCAGCCGCCGTCAAAAAAAAAATTATTTCTATCATTTATAATTTGTTTTCCCATTAGATTTCAATGCAACAATTAGTTCTGAAAATACGAACGAAAATTAAATTTTTTTAAATTTAGACTCGCATTCAAAAAAATGACTATATGGGGATAGCGAAAGATAATATTATTTAGTGTATCCAAGCATTACTATATAATATAGTAATTTTTATTACATGATATATTATATTTTCTTATGACATTTTGCTCAATTCAGTGCATATGCGTGAATTAAAAATTTGAACTCGCAAAATTCCATAAATTTGCAGGACTGTCGTGATTTTCTTTCAGATTCTTGAATTTTTTCTGAAAAAAGATGAAGGAAGAAAGGGACAAATTTAGAAAAGTGCGCATTATGGTTTAAAATTTTTTTAAAGGCTCTTATTTCCGTAATAATATAAAAGTCTGCGCTCCAATAACCTCAATAAATAGCTCTCGCAATAAAAGGCAACTTCCGTTGAGCAATGTGGAGAGTTTATCGTCATAGTTATTCTTCCCGACCGGTATTTTATTTCTTCTCTTTTTTTTTAACTTTTACGATTTTTTCGAAACTTTCGCGCAAAAAAAACCGTAAAAACCTATCGACTTGTCGGCGGTTTACGATTTTTGCCCTAGATGCGCCTCTCCCATTTCGAGATTCGGGACGTACCCTTTTTCAAGTGCAAGCCAAGCATCCGTCGGCCTTCCCTTTTTTTATGTGCCGTTTCATTCCTTTCTATTTTATCGTGTCGCTGCAATTCCTGCCAACTTACTTGCGCTCGCGCCTCTGATTGATGCAGACGAAAAATTTCATTTTCATTTCATGGCTGCCATTGATTCACGAAAGTCCAATTTATTTATCGATTTTTCCATCTCACCACTGCTTTGCCAAGGATGAAATGTAGTAAGCTTTTGGGCTCCTTTCGAAGAACGCCATTTCATCATGGAACCTCAAGCATTTTACGAAATTTCTTCGCTTGGAAAATAACGTCGACTGTCCTGTCATATTATTTATTTAAAATTGATACATTTTAAACTGGGTAAAATAAGCTTCTAAAATCCCTTTTAATCTTTATTTCGACCAAACGAGTAAATAAACGCACACGCGGCCACAAAGGAGTTCGTCCGAAGAAACTAACTACCCTGGTAGAAATCTTACGTAGTTTTTGACTAATGAATAGCCAGAAATGCGATTTCTGGTTTAGTTTTGGCTAG
>JAWWEM010000010.1:27895031-27920399 GCA_035582935.1 Ormyrus thymus
TTCTAGCCATAAACTACTTTGCGATTAAAAAATGGCCAATTTCTACTTCAAAAATGTTTTCAGTTTCCACCAGGGCGGGACTGTTTTATTTTCTACCAGGGTAATAAAATCGATAAACTCGATCAGAAGCAACATCCATTGTATTGCGCGGGGAGCTCGGTTCCCTTCAAGAGTTTCAATCGGTCTCGGAAAATAAAAGAAAAGCTGCAGCAGCAGTAGTTATTAATTAGAGTTCGCTCTCTCCCACCCTCGAAGTTCGTAACGCCAGCCCACCCACACTGCTTCTCTCCGACAGACTCTCGCGATAACGCTGGCCCAGGACCCGAGCAAGGACACGGAACGCTCGCCCGATTTCGACTTCTCCAACACGGACGACCCGAAGGCGAACGCCGAGAAGAACCAGCCGCTTAAGGTGAAGACGGGTCTCCAGAAGCGCGCCCCCGGATTCCAGGCCACCCTCATCTGTCTCACTCACGGGCCGAACGGCGAGCTCATCGAGAATATCACCGCGCTCAGCTTGAACTCCTCCTACGGACTGTGAGTATGACGCTGCTTCTGTTCGCCGGCGCTCTGCTTTTTTTTCAGCGGTTTGTCGTTACGAGTTGGTTATTCGGCGCTAAAGCTAATACTTTTTTAAGCGCACTTTATATTGTACGTCTATTAAAGACAGTTTTCAATGCGAAAGATTTTTCAAATGATCGATCGAAATTGTAGGTAATTGCAGTATTGTACATTTGCTCGCTTACGTTCGTAGCCTAGTACAAGTAGTACAAGTAAACGGTTGGTCAACCACGCAAAGGATCGAACCCTTTATTTCTCTTTCAACGCGCGCGGCTTTACAATTTAGAATTTACTTTTCTATTCTTTAAAACGCATTCTTTTATAGGGCAATAAACTTTTAAGTTTATTATTTGCTTTCAATCTAATATAAAAGATGACACGAAATATTTACAACATTTTTATAGGGGTTGTAAAATCTAAATAGAAGGGCACCGAAATATTAAACACAGTAGCTTGCACACGAGATCATTGTTGTTTTTATTGTTAAGGAAAAATTGTGTTTTTTTGATTTGACACTTTTCGTTATTGATTTATTGCCGTCTTTCGAATACTTTGACCGATACGTTTCCAATTTTGCGTGACGTTCATGCGCCGCAAAAACTTTCGAGAACTACAAAGTGATGACTTAAATGATTAACTTTGGAAAACTGCGAAAAACTCGCACACTCCAACGTTCGAGAATGTAGTTATAAAGCCGAAAGCGTCGCTCGTCCGCAGTTTTATTTTCGAGCTTGTCAAGGAGTATTTTTTGTTTCGAAAACATGCTCGAAAACTCGCAGTGACACGCGAAACGCGAAAAATTCCAAAGCAATTTTTCCTTTCAGCCCGAGCTTTTGACTTTTGACTGATCTCATTTAAATTCCGTTTAAGCAACAGTACTCTCTCCCTTACGCTGCGTCATCCGACAAATTACATTTGAAAATTTAAAATAAAACCCAATCGAGCGTGCCCAAACAAAGCAACCCCCCTTTGCGAGGAAAAAACGCGGCGCGTTCAACGAACAAATGTGAAAGACAACCAACTAAAAAAAACCTAAACCAACCAATAAAAGAATGGCCTACGGCAACGACACGGGTCTGGTGGTGATCGACATCGTGCAGAAGATCTCGTTGCTGGTGATAAACACGGCGGACCTGGTGGGCAGCGGCGACCCGCAGCGCGCGCTGCGCAGCCCCAAACGGCAGGAGGACGCGAAGCGCGACCCCGAGGCCAGGAGTCCGAGCATAGATCAGGTAAAGACACCTCTCCACCTTCTTTCTTCTCTTACTCACACACCTACAGAGAGCGACAGACACCTTATACACACACGATTGGCGATGATAAAAGAAAGAAGGCGAAGCTCCACACCATCTTTTCTAATGTATCTCTCTCTCTCTATATATATACATATATATATATATATATATATATATCTCGAATGACACCCTTTGTCCGTTTTTTTTTTCATATACAACCGACTGCGAAACCTTTTTTTCTGTCTTTTTGTACGCTGACATCACCACCACATTTTCTTGTGTTGCGCCGGGATACACGGCCTGATGTACAGTTTACTTTAGCGCAGTTATCCCCCAAGCGACAAGGCTCTTCCCCTCTGTCCCCCTTCATTCTCTATATTCATCCCTAGCCGGTAGTTTCTCAGCTTCCTTTGCCTGGTTATATACTTGTATAAAAATGTACAACGCCAACCGGTACTGGATGTGCACCGTCGTCCTAGAGTAATCTTGTATATTCGCCCCTTGCGATGGAAATTTTAGCCAAACAGGAGGGTCTTTGACGTGCAGGCGGAACTATTATTGATTACTTTTTGGCGTTCCCTGCATGAAAGTTAATAATTAATCAATACATCAATAATTCCGAACTTCAGTGTCTCCAAATTTTGCGATAAATCATCGATGCACCAAGTAGCTCGCTTGTAATTACATCAATGTTGGACAAGAACTATTCGATCTTCTATAAATGTTTGACCCAGTTTTGGTGCTTTTTATATGAGTATATAAACTGTGCCTGTAATCCAAATAGACGTATAATCTGTAAAAAATATGAGAAAGTGACTTTGGCTTTTGCAATTTTGAAGCTTTCATCCTAAGTAATTAAATCCATTTTAAGTAGCTACAATAAAGGAAAATTTGATAATTTAAAAATCATAGTCGTCGGAGAAAATTGTATTTACTTTCAGAAATGAAAATTAACCAAGACTGCCTTGTTAAACATGCAGAGCTAAGGGGAAATCACTGTGTACATTGGCGTTAATGACGATTATTTTTTGATCTCGAACGAGGATGTTTCGTGTTCAATCTTTGAACAATCTGCGAGAACGCCGTCACGTTGTTTCCTTTTAATTCCGCGCTCAAGCGCTGCCGTATTTTCGTACCGCGTCTTTTTTTACCGCTACGATTCGCAGAGCTGAATATTAAGAAAAATCTCGTCGCGCGGTCGTTTGAATGAGCAAGGCGATGAATATATCTGAAAGTTTGTTTTAACGTGGTAATTATATCCTTTGATGGAGCGTTTCCCTTTGAAGTACTCGCGAGTTTTTAATTAAAAGGCGCTTTTGCAATGGGGGAAAAGCTCGTGCTTAATTAACAAACTTTGTATTTTATTCAACTTTTTGAATGTATATGTATCTAAAATTCATAATTTCGCGTATCAGTTTTAAATCGAACTAGAAACGATTGCGTCTTTCGAATGAAATACGCCGAGAGTGCAAGATAGTTTTTGACCTACTTTCGCGCCGGAAAAAAAGAAATGAAAATCAATACCTCGGAACTATAAATTACTTCCAATGAATACAAGTATTACTCGAGTCTGAGATTCTGATAAAAGTTTAACCTAAAATTGAATATATCAAAGCGGCGAAAGCCAGAGGTCACTAATTTCCTCCAGCACCTGCGCCGCCTTGGAGCAACCCTTTCATTTGTAGAAAATGACATGCCTCTCGACCGAAGTAATCGATATACAGAACAGCATCACCGTCCCTTTTCTCTCGACACACAAGACGCAGTTCACGATTATTCAAATAGCATTAATAGCCGGATCAGAGAAACCCAGCTGAGGCGGAGTGCATTGATACGACCTTTGTAGCCTACACCCAACCCTCTGTCTATCATCATTTATATATATTAAAGTCATGTTTTATGGAAATAAGTTGGATTGCAGAAACCCAAAGATAACAGATAAATGAGAGTTTTAACAAAGCGGCATGAGTGGCAGTCGATATATAATGTGACGTTACGACGCGCGCACATTTATATTGTGTATATATTCAGAGTCATTTATTGTGTACATAATAATTGATAGAACCGATGAGTCTGAATCGAATGAGACATTAATTAACACCTTAAGATGCAGGAGATGATATAATTTTGTTTTTGCCATGGTAGAATATGTGTGAGTCGATATTATTTCAGTTCTTTCCCTTAGATTACACGAATTCTCTTAGATCTTGTAATTGAGAGTACAATTCTCTGACGGATCATACTGATTATTTTTTCGTTTCTCTTTTAGTTTACTTAAATGATAAACTCTTACATAAAATAGGCTCTCTAGCGTTACTTCCATTATTAGCTAATGTACGTCGAGTTTCCGGTTCAAGTAGATGTTGTATAAATAGTATAAAATCATATGTTGAGAAAAAGTGCACACAAAGAATATATTTTAAATTAAGAAAATAACAATAAGTGCGCGTAAAAAAAATTGTAAGAATGAAAAAGTAGTTTTTTGTATAAAGCGTACGTTTAAAAGAAGTGCCATCCATTTGTAAGTCGGAAGAGACTGACGAAATAACAAAATTCGATTCGGCGCAATGAATCTAGAATATCATTGGCAGTTGCGGGTCAATCTTGTCATTTTCCACGGGGAGAGGCTTGCGATTGTATTGAGCGGGTCGGGTTTTTTGCTTTGATTTGCTCAGAAATTGCTCTTGAAATTGGAATACATAATAAAAATGCTAAATTGAGAACAAGTATCGTACGCTGCATGGTTTTAGACATTATCGACACTTGTAATCTATTAATTTGCGTTTGATTTTGTCTTATCTGTAAATCGTGTAATTTCTCTTTTATTTTGTTTATATTTTTATGGAGAATTGGTGTGAGTCATTACGATAAACTCATAGTAACTCTGTACTTCATAAAGTCCATTTTGATGTTATATATCAGAGTGACACGGCTCGAATTCATGCGTTTTTAATTTTGCATCCGAGCGCAGCTCGTATTTGCAGTAAAAGTCATTATTGCGCTCATTCATTTGTCACGCAGTGTGATCTGACTTTTTTTGTCGTCGCGTCGCCGAAAAATCGCTATCATCCAAAGTGTTTTTTGTACGTGTACATGTTGTTCGAAACTGAAATCGAATGGATTGCACTTTTTATGTCGGGCGGCGAAATGAAATAAAAGGTAAAAAAAAGAGCCGCGAGAGCAACGATTTCTTTAACCATTGCATTTTGAAGGAAAATTAAAAATTTCCTCTTTTTACAAAGCGATATTTGACCAAGTAAATCGTAAAAATAAGTGTGGTTATGTTCACTCTGCTCGTAAAGTGCACTGGAGGAAGAGTAGTAATGAACAATATTGTTAAATTAGGATTTTTAGAAGGTAGTGTTGTCGCGTTTATCACCTGATGACGGAACTTGACATGACTGTGGACCTGCCGACGGATTAAAAAGCGGCAGCTACTCCTTTTTTTGTTCTTTTTGAAAAATTAATAAAACGTAATTTACTGTATTAAAGGATCCTCTGAAAAATTATTTTAACGAAAAGAAAGCGATTAATTTTCGCCTTAGCAATATTGAAAATGAAAAGTTCTCTCATATTTTTTTCTCTCGAGCCGCACGTTATTGCGCGATACAAAGCCGCAATGATATTCAGAGCAGACGTTGCGTATAGCGCGCAAAGAGTGTCATTACGATGACCCTTTTTTTCTCTTGCGCGTCTCGCTCCTTTTCTCAAAAATCGATGTTTAATATCCGAAAAATAGCTGCCGTCTTTTTTCTCCCTTCCACGTGCCGGAGCATCATTTGTCGTCGCTTCGTATAGTTATCCTTCTGTGTGCATCCAACTGTGAACGTGAGGATACGATTGACTGCTTTTTTACTTTTTCGTTTTTATATATTTATACCTCCGACGTTCGATGGGATTGACTCTAGCTATTTTATTTTGTTCACATACATATAGGTGCATGCATAACACATATATATATATATACATATATATATGAACATACATACCCCGTCATCTTTATGCCGCGACACGGAAAGCTGCTACTTTTTTTTTCATGTTTGTGCCTTATACAGATTTGGTCAATGATAATATATACAAAGTAGCTCGACATCGTGATTAGATGTCGGGAGAATACATTTATTACAAATAATAATGAAATTTTTAATGAGAAAAAGAGTTCTGATTGTACGTATTTTCATCGCATGTCGCTCGAAATTTAGAGGAATACGAATGACAGCGAGAGCAACGAAAATGGTAAACGGGAGATCAGAATATCAGGAAATAATTGGCAGCTATGCACGACTTACTTTATTTAGTCTTGGCTTTTACATTTTTTCTCTTCTTTGTTCGATCGTTATTATTCTCTTGCATATCATTATTCCCCTTGTTGTTGCACCACTATTTTTCGATAATTCGATGAACTTTTTTTCAACACAATGTTCCGGTTGAGAAATTTCTGCGTTGCGTACGATGCATGCCAGACATACGTAATTTTTGTAGTTTTGCATGCGCATCGTGGATTTCTGATGTCGTTCGAGTTTTTCTGGAACTCTTGTCGTTATTGCTGATGTGAAAAGTCCAATATCTGAAAATATTTTTGCATCTCGTTCAATATACTAAAAATGATAAGTATATAATATAAATACGAGAAAAATCCCAATGATTTCTCATGCGAAAATATTTTCTGGTCTTATAAATAATTAATATAATTTGTTAAATACAGTTTAACAAAGTATTAATTAATTATTCAGTTGGAGTAAACGAATCGCCATAAATATACATGAGAACGAGAATCAATATCGAAAACAAAAAGCACTTGTTTTATCAAATATTTTTTATTAATTAATCTTGAGCTTAAATTGAAATTAAATTGTTTTATTTTAAATTAATGAAAAAATACGGAATAAAAAGAAAAATATATTTTTTAACAAACGTCATATACTTTTCACGAAATAATTAAATGGAATTCTCGCGACTGTAGCAGGAAATCAATTGAGAGACGCAATTTTTGAAAGCTAAAAAATAAACAACCGAAATAAATACGGCACCGTAATAAAAGCTACACTCTAACCTGGTTCGATAAAATTTCTACAAATAAATTTGAGCAGTAGTCACCCTCTATTGTAGAAAAAAAATCAATCGTCCGAAAGCTCGAGTCAAGAGAAAATAACTTGGTGGTGTTATTGATTTCTATGAGCATCTTAGGTCATAAAGTAAATTTTTCTAGCGTAGGAGGCATTTTGATCGAATCTCATTTTGCTGAAAAGTCTGCACGCTCCTCTTTACTTTTTTAAAGCGTCAGAGAGCAAAAAGCTTTTTGGGGGAAGTGACAAGTGGCCTCGCCTTTGCTATGATTTTCTAAATCAAACTCGTAGAAGCTAGAAAAGATTGTCGTTTGATTGGAATTTCGTGGAAAAGCCGGAAAAAAGTTCGACGCTTCAATTTCAATGTCACTCGGAGCATAAGGAAATGTGTTAGAGTGCAAACTCTTATAATGAAAGCCGAAAATTTATTTTACGAATGCGCGTAAATAATATTGACTTTTTCGGATTCGCTTCGAAGCTGTTAGCTTTGTAATTTGGATCAAGAAATGCAATGCGCTCTGGAAATTGAATTTTAGTATTGAAAATATTAAACTTGGAAATTGAGTTGGCAAAATTATTCTGAAATTGTGATTTACAAACCTTTATAGCTTTCGAGTTTATAAATTAAAAATTTTAAGCTTGTAAAATTAGTTTTGTGTAGAATGAATTACGAATCAACGTCTTTAAACATAACGTAGACTATTATGTTACTCATCACTTGCGCATTTTTCAACGTTTCATATATTTGAAAAATTATTACACGCTTCAGTTTACTCGATTATTTAACTTAAGAAAAGATGTTACAATTTTTAATAACCCAATTATCTTGAAACGAGAAACTAGGTTACTTGGAGCTTGTCAGCTTTAGCATTATTGATTCAGCAAATCTTAGGAGAACTTGATCAAAAAGTAAATCCGAAAATCTCGGCTTTCATCAACTGTTTAACGGGTTACGCAGTTTGTTCAAAAGCCCCGATAGCATCGACCATACAATTAGCCAGGATTCTAGATAAGCCTGCATTAACATCACGCAATCGGGAGATAAATGACTTTCGGAACGATTCTTTCTCCAAATTTTCAAGCCCGCAGCGGCTGCCGACGGCTCGACGAGCTCGATATTATTTACGCGCGACGGCGACGGCGGCACTGCGGCGATGCCCGAGCCTTTTTGGAAAACAGAGAGGAGAAGGTGCTAAAGTAAGGAAGTGAAAAAGCGAGGGAATTATCTCCAGTTGATTGCGATGCGTCAGCCTCGAGACTCTTTAAATTTACGAGTAGCACAGATCGACCCGATAAAGATAGAGAAAGCGCAGGAGAGCAAAGCAGCGCAGGAGTAACGAAAGTAGGTTAGAACCCGAGAAAGGTACACACACACGCGCGCGCGCGCGTACGCACACACATACGCCAGCAGGGAGAGAAAGAGAGAAAGCAACGGGCAGCCGGACGGATTAGGTAATCACGTAGACGTAGGAGTCGTCGATTTCTTTCTCTCGGAGGAAGCTCGGGAAAAAATGAAACGGAAGAGGGGATCTAGATTTGGCGCTCCCTCCGAATCTCTCTCTCCCCTTGCGCGCTACGCTTTCCTCCTCTCCCCCTGGCTCCTGCGCTATCTCTATCTCTAATTGGCCGCGCGCCATATCCGCGCCGCGCACACCCCGGCGTAATAAAATCGGCGTCAACGGCGGCGGTGCGAGCGCGAAAGGAACGGAGAGCAAATGGAATGAGAGTGTCTGGGCAAACAGCAGGTTACCTCAGCGCGGCAGCAACAAGCCAATGGCGCCGAGAAAGAGTCCGGCGGCTACGGATGGAAGGGCTTCAAGCTCAAGCGACAGCTCAGCAAGGCTGACCTCAAGATTAAGAGCGGCGGTGGCGGCAGCCTCGCGACGACGCCCACGCCCACCTCCCAAGATGCGGTACTTGTGTTTTTTTCTTTTCGGTCCTCGCCGTTTTGTTTTTCTTCTTTTTTTCTCTTTTAGACTCCGTCCGTTTTCGCCCCCCCTCACCCCTTCTCCCTCTGTTCTCTGGTATGTGTGTGTGTTTTAGACGTTACGTTATCTGTGCTCTACCCTCCGCCCTTTGTACTTCTCCTAACCCCTTTTGTTTCCCTTCGCTCCGCTGTTTTTTGGCCTTTCTTTAGTTTTTTGTTTTTAACCCCCTATACCCGTTCTACTTGTGTCTTTCGTTGCATTTAGAGGGATTTTCGCGAGGCACCGGGACTACAAGAGAGCGTGATTTTCTTTTTCGGCTTTTTATAGAAACATTCTTTTTGTTTCGAGCTCCGCCGTGCCTCTGTTTCGCTCCCGGAGCTCTTCTCTCGAGGCAGCGAGAAAAACCTGGTGAAAAAGTTTCTCCGGCCTCTCTCTCTGTCTCTCTCTCTCTCTTTCCTCTTTGTGTTTGGACGTTCGGCGGATTTGACCCTTTGTCGGATTTATAATCGCGCACGAGAGGGAACTCGGTTTTGCGAATTTAAAGCCGGTTTCGTTAACTTTTTACAAAGCCCCGAGCAGTCGGGCCTCTTTAACCATTAATCGGAGTAATGATTTGTAATCAGTTCCGAAGCTTCTATTAAGTAAAAGTATCAAAATAACGACAACACAAACACACTTGATACAGCATTTTTTATCGCTTACATATAGAGTACTTAACGCTTTCCTGTTAGAGTCAGGGAAATATTTTCACCAGGAATCCAGGTACAAATACAATGTGCAACTAGAAAGAGAACCAGTAGAATAGTAGTGCTAAAATTAACTAATCAATTGACTCTCCGCAGCTCTTCAAAATCCGCCCGCCCTCCTCTTAAGCCAGGTTTAGTTTGTGCCCGGTTTTGTTTGTTACCCCGCCAGGCAGACCCCGATTGGCATCGACTAAGACTCAATGTCTCCCCTTGTTGTAACCCCCTAACTAACCCGCGCAAGTCGACGACCGGCAGTCCTCGGGTTTCTCGCACGCCTGACTCTTCACCTGCCTCCAGCAGCACCAGCAACAGCAGCAGCAGCAGCCACTCCAGTTCCATCAGCAGCAGCAGCAGCAGCAGCAGCAGCAGCATCATCATCAGAAAGCGACGAGCAGTGAAAACCCACGGACGTTGTCCCCAGTGCAAAGCGTAGACCTAGAGACGCCCCAGTCGCCGGAAGAGGGCCCCTCGGAGGCCCCCGCGCCGGGCGAGTTCGGGGCGGGGGGCACGTGCCTGAGCCTGCCTAGCCTAACGGGCGTCGAGCGCCCGACCAACCTCGACCTGGCGGCGGTGGCAGCAGCGTCGGCGGCGACGGCGCAGCAGCAGCAGCAGCAGCCGCAGCAGCAGCAACAGCAGCAGTCAGCCGTCAAACCTCCCATGCGCTTCAAGCGCGTCGTCCGGAGCCTGCAGGCCAAGCGCGCCGAGGCCCGGCTCCTCTCCGTGCCGAACATTAAGTACCAGAGGCCCGGGGCCCAAGAGGCGCAAGATGCCGCCGCGGCGAACGCTGCCGCTGCTGCTGCTGCCGCCTCCGCCGCCGCCGGCTCGCATACGGCCGCCGGCGGCGGCGCAACGAGCAACGACACGTTTGCCGGCAATTTCCTTAGAAGATTCAGTAAGTGACACCCTCAACCTTCTCATTAGCCAAGCTCAAACTAGTCGACTGTCATGTATTATTATCTTAATCTATATATTATACGTATGTGCATAATAGACATATCAGTCAGATATTTCGTGCTAGTCAGTCATTTTTTTTAACTATACTCACACCGATGCATAAGTACGTCTGTTATGTCGGAGTTTTTGCTTCTCTCTGCTTGTACCCAGACGATATATTGGACGTACGTATGTATCGTCGGCATCGACTGCTTTCGATCATTCATTTGGCGATCTGACGATCGGCCATAATCAGAAAATAACAAACTTAGTCAGTACTTGCTTGCTTGTCACGTTTGGGGTTTTTGATGAAACTACAACACAACTTGGTTTTGCTGGTGCCTATAGTTGAAGCTCATTTAAAACTGCGCAACTAAATCACCAAATAAATCGTCCGAAACCGTTTTTTATCACATTAACCCAGGCTAACAACAACTCATACTGGTTTTTTAAGTGGTGTTTTATATCTGGTGAAAGATATTTGTAATAGAGGAGCATGCTTAGAACGTCCGAGAGGATTGCCTCGGGCTTATCTGGTGTTTTTTGCAGTATTTCTGACACGAACTCATACACTGACTTGATTGTGGTTTGGCGTGTACGTGCGTGAGTGTGCGTGTGTGTGCGCGGATCGACGGGAGGCATTGACATTGGATTCGAGTCGATTTTCCGGGCGTGAACTCGTTTCGGGTTTTCCAGCTTTTGATCGGCAACGCCGCGAGGTGCCTTGACCCTCGACGGCTCTGTGCGACTGTTCCAAATCTGCTCATTGACACACCACGTTATAACACGTGACATTTTCTCTATCACCATATTTTTTCTGTACTGCTACTGTTTTATTGGACATCTCTAGAGTACATCACCGTCATATAGCAATAATTCCGGTGAATGGTTCCTTTCTGTTAGTTTGATATGATATATATCCTATGTACACTTCATTAATACCGGTATTGTCGTTTACAATCGCGATTCGTCACGCATTCGTGATATCATCTTACTTCCTGAATCCCCCCTTGTTACATCTCTTTACTTTATTATATGTATCTGTTTAGTCTTAATGTGTTTTGTGAAAGCAAAAAGAAAAAAACAAGAAACGATACAAGGCCTAGGATGCTCGTAGATATTTATGTGTTACGTGTAAAGTTTAAGTATGCTACTTACGTATTAAACGAGCGTATATAAATTCAGCGTCGGGGCATTAAGTCGATCGTCCCAGTGGGTTGAGCTCGTCGGGCAGGGGAAACTCATTGAAACGATTGAATTTTCGATCGGCAGAGGAACGATTACCACTCGCGCGAGCTAACACCTTTGTGCTATTGTGACTAAGAAACAAATTAAACCAAAAAAAAAACTCGTGCAAGAGATAGCTGGATTTAGCCAGTGATTATGATTGTTTATTGAAATTGCAGTTTTGTTCCTCGATCCAATGACGTGGGGGATGCATGGTGTCATGACATGGTTTTGGTTTTGTGGAAGTTGTCTAAAGAGTTTGTATTAATCTTTTATTTGTTCTGTTCGTTAATTAACGTTTGGTTTCCTCGTTAGCGAGCGCTTTTAACGTTGCTGTTGCCTAATAAGTAGTGGTAGTTACTTTTTATTCAGTTTACCGTTTTATTCAGTTCCCGTACTTATTATTTCGGGCAAAAAATTATTTTATTTCGTTAATTTAGTTTTCTTTACTTAGTAGTCTGGGAATGTAGCAATGGTCGAGCCAGAAATATTATTTTGCACAGGCAACAGCTAGTTCTTGTCTATATTTTTTTTTATTTCAATTAGCTATTAATTTTGGTTCCTTAATTTGGTTTAAGTTAGAAAAATTTTAGTTCCTTTATGAGACTGGATTGCTGTATGTAATTTTGAGAGCTGGACCATTGATTGATAATTGGATCGCCAGAACACTCGTGTCGCGCGATGTGCAGAGTCTAATATATTAGTCAGTCATTGTGGAGGCGCAAAGTTCTACGGAAGAAATAAGGATGACCATCGATAACCGTGACGAAAAACAATAAATAAATAAATAAAAAGAAGAGGGTGCCTACAGTCGTAAATTACAATGACGGAAGCAAACTGTAACAAATAAAATAATAATATTTATTAAAAAACCGAATGAAATATTTAAAGAAATTATTCTTGTGTAAAAAAGCATTGACGGAATAAATGACGAAAGAGTTTTATATATAATTTACTTAAATACTAAAATAATAAATTACGAAAGTTAAATTACACACATTAAGATGCGGTTCCGGTAATAAAATTCATTAAATCTCTTAATTAAAGGGCGGTGGAAAATTAAGCTTCAAAATATCAAACATTATTCCAGCTAATAATACAATACGCATAAAAGATACTTGTTAAAAGAAAAGTCTCGATTTTCACGCTTTTTCAGGTTCATTACAATTTCGCAGTCCCAGACAGCAAACTCGATTCAGGTAAAAGAAAGTTCCTGCTGCATTTCGTTTTACTTAGGGGAGCAGAATGCAATTACACTTCATCTCGAAAACCAAAGATTCAAAATTTCCAAATATATTTATCCTACCGTTGTATGATTGCGGTATTGTATTGTGCTCTCACCTCTTCCAACGCCCAAGTATTATCGGTACAAAATTCCATGGATAGCTTTTTTACGAAAGTTTAGATGGCCTGTTTGTACTAGTAATAGTCACATTAATATTGAAGATGATGTTAACGATTATGTTGCAATAAAAATCTTTCTATTACCTATAAATAAAAACCTTTTTAGTCTTAGTTCAATGTATAGTGACTTTATACCTAATTTCTGTTTCTGCACACTTTAGTATACTTATACTTTCTGTATTATATCAAACACGTATTTGTTTACAAACGCACTTTATACAAAAAATTATTTACCAGCACTTTAAATCAGTTTACCTTATGAATTAAAATCGAATAGCTGTAAAAAAAACTTCTTTAATCACTCGTCGTCCATTTAAAAATGGTATATCCGCAACACCAATTCCACGATTGTCGAATGGAATTGACTGACTGCTATAAAAGACTCTGCATAAAAGCGACGGAATTATATTCGCTTGCAAATTCGTTTAAAGGTCAGCGAAAAAGCAAATAAAAAACTTTAGATAAAACGTAGAAGCATTTACCTCACTGTAGTTCATATGCTCGTTTAAAACGTGTAATGGAAATAGAGTTTACGGATTGTCTACTCACTTTTAAGCTTTTTTGGATTATAACACAGTGTGTAATAAAAGTTTTCATGTTGAACTTCCAAGTACAAACGAAGAAGCATATAATCCATAAAAGCGGCTGTTTGTAGAGACTTATCAACGTATCTCTTACATAACTGACATAATTTTTCTAACAACTTATTGACAATAGCTGAAAAACTGCCTGGTAGAAAAGTTCATCGAACGGATGCACGCTTCTGTACACAAAACTTATTTTTACCGATAAAACGAACTATAACCATCGTGCAAAAAACTAAAACAAAAAAAAATCGCGACGACTAAACTGACGTCCGCGCTTATCTAAAATACGACAGTAGAAAAAAACAGAGAGCAAAAGTTGTGAAGGCAGACAAAAATCGAAGCAGGGTAAACCGAGTGCGAACTCAAGAATGTCACCTGCTAAGGTTGACGAGCTTAGCTGGTTCGAGACCAGTGTGCGCCAAATTGTTAACGAGGACTCGAGTCTCTCTCTCACGTAGCTCCCCCCCCCCAACTTCCTCAGCAAGTCGTGTCTCGGTAGGTAAGTCGGACGTGGCGGAGCACGTAGCCTCTCCTTTATCCGTGATTCGGTCCAGCCGCACCACGCCTTTTTTCTCCCCCGCTGATTTTCCAGCTAATGACATACGAGGACTCGAGGGACTCCCTAATGCCTCACCTCGCCCGAAGTCCTGGCTTTTTGCCCGAGTGAAAAAGAAAGCACTGCCCTGTCTGTTCTTACGTCTATAACTAACGATGAAATACAATTCACGTGAGACTCGGCGAGGGCTCTCTCCTTCCTCCGAGGCTGCTTTTTCCGCAGACGGACTCGGAGCTGATCGATAAGCAAGGGCCAATCTTATAGTGTTAGACGACGAGCGCTCGTCGCTTTTTCAACGGTTCTGCAGCCGATCACTTTTTGCGCAATGTTTACCTTCGCTCATGATGTTCGAGAGACGACGATTAATTGTTTACAAAGTGCGACGTCTGCGATCTCTGCGTGTTTATTTGTACTCGAAGAGGAGAAAGCATGTATATGAGATAAAGTTTAACGATGCAAGATGAACGACTCGTCTAGGAGGGTTAGCGTAACGCGACTGTCGTAGATAAAGTGAACCTTTCCAGAGGCCAATACGCCGTTGGTTCCATATCAAGATGCGCATAAAACCTGGCGTAGCTTGCGTGCACTTGGAGTGTGTCTAGATTAGTTTGGTAGCATAAACACCTAACAAGCTGAGAATCTGTTTTATCGTCTTAGTCAGCGTTGCTCCACGTTGTAAAGATGATAAACCGTTACAGAAGGCTGCACTGCGAGAATTGGAGCCGATGGCTTTTTTGGAGAGGATCGGAAAAAGAGAGAGCGAGCGTGTGGGTCCCCCTTGGTTAGAGAGAGGGGCGAGTAAGCGCGAGCCTGTCTGAGAGGATGTGTGCTTTGGCTGGTTTGTAGATGAACGGGACGTGCGTCTCGCCCACGACCGGAGCAGGAGCAGGAGCAGGAGCGGGCGGAGGATCAGCGACGGCGGCGGCGGCGGCTTCGGCATCAGGTGACAGTGGGGAGGGTGGCGAGGGTGGTAGCGCCACCGAGGAGTCAGCGACGGAGGAGGCCGCCGGAGGAGGATCGGGCTCCGGGGAAAGTCGGCTGGGCCAGTCGGCGAGCTCGCTGTTCCGCAGGTCCGACGCCGGCCTCGGGGGGAAGCACGGCGGCGGAGCCGGGAGCGCCCGTAGCCAAGGTATTAGAAAGTTGCAGAAGTGTCTGAGCACCTCTGTCAGCCACTACGAGGGCGGCAGTGGAGGCGGCGGCGAGGGCGGCGGCTCCTCCTCCAGCGGCTTTGCAGCAAGCTTCCCATTCCATGCTCAGCGCAGTGTTGACATTCGCGGCTACTCGGCTACCACCTCCTCCCAGGCTTCTCTGACTTCCCCGTTTATCCTCACCAACACCAGACAGTATAGCAGCTTCGGTAGTATTTTAATATTAACGACATTTAAACCATTCTATCAATCACGTACTGCTACTCTACTACTTACTATAGAGCTACCTACAGAACTACTACTACTACTATTACTACTACTTTTCTCATGTCGTATTACTACTACTAGAGCTATTCTGCGATTGATTGACAACTAGTTATGATAATTATGTCTCGTGTACTGTTACTGTTACTCTGCGTTGATGTACATACATCGTAGTTGCTGACACCTTCTGTCCACTCTATATAGGCTGCAAGCAGAACACTCTTTAACTGATACGCGACGGCAACTCGACTGTCGACAACAGAATAATTCATTTCTGTTGGAAAACTTGAATTGTTGATGATTCGTCTGCATTACTTACTCGTCGTTTGAAAATGGGCTTTAAAGTTTACGTCGGCGTCTAGAAGAGCAGAGCACCCTTTCTCAACTTTTTATGCACAATCCTTGTAACACCGTAGATTAGTGGATTATGTTAAATAAGCTAATTATTTCCAGGTAGCAGTAATTCGCGAAATTAGATTCTGGATTATATGTTAAACGAAGCACAAATTTTCCTTTATCCTATTTGAATTTCACGACCAAGATTATAATAATTATAAGGTAAATTTTAAGCTGCTTTTAAAATTAATCTGCAATTATATTCCCGGTAAACACTAGCTTTTTCAATGACCTCGGTCGGACGTTCACATGATAATTCGACTATATTGAAGCAGCAAACAAGATTTTCGCGGAAATCAAGTTCTTTTTCTTTGCAGTGACTCATTTCAAAAACACCAAAGCCTGTTTTCAAATGAATTTTTAAACTGTCAAAGAATGCTATTAATATACAAAAAAGTTGATTTACGTTTTTGACATAAAGTTTAAGATATGTAGAAGCATGAGAATTAACGCATTGTTTTATGACTTCGTACACTGATCTCCATCTTCTAACAGCATGTGAATTAAACTGAGTTATCTGCTTATTTCACTTTAATCTTAGGAACTTTTCATGCTCCGACATTTCATTATTCCACTATGTGAAAATATTCTCTTAATATGACTTTATTTCTGACAGGAAAATAATTTATTTATATAAATTTATATAAATTTATTTATATAAAATTGTAATTTCAAAAATGTCACTGTAGATAATACATTCATACTTTTACCAATAAGTACACAAAAAACGAATCATCTAAATTCAAATTTTTTTCGCTGCAGCAAATTCTTAGATCTTTTCTCACTGCACCGACGTTTTTTTACCGCAAAAGCTCTCTAACAGCAAACAAACTAATTGTACTCTATCTCACTGCCACAAATAAAAAAAAGAAATAATTTAACGAGCCTTCTGACAAACAATAAGCTCACTCTTCACTTCTTACGGATTGTGCCAATGATAATGACTGTGCTGCCTCGTGTATATATACATAGACCACTATCTATTATGTGATCGAGCGGTATATTTAGAGATTAAATATCTTTCACTATGTAGTAAGCTCTCTTTTCAAAGTACACTGTCTTTATCTCGCCTCTCTACGCTGAAAAAAAGAAAAAAAACAATACCTCTTCGCGAGTCTTAGAAATATACCAAGCACCAACAATGCTCGGCCAAGTTTAGACAAGAGGGGACGAAAATGAAAATGAAAACCTCTCGCCAGATGAGAACGATGACAGTGCGTGACTCGATTTTGCCATGTTTATGGTTTCTCTCGCTTCTCTGTGCTCTATTCTTGCATTCACTTCAAGGTAAGCTTTCGATTTCTGTGTGCGCTCTGTGAACCTATTAAAAAACTCAATTATAAACGACCAGATAAATGAATCTCTTGCTGATTTTGCGAAGACTTGCTTACAATATTTTATTCGCCAAGGGTGGAGGTGGTAAGCACCGAGGCGGTAAAATATTTAAATAAATCTGCGAAATCGCTGACTAAAAAGCTAAAGTTAAAAAGGAAAATTAAACGACCGACTGAAGAATCCTAAACGACAAGTTAAGTCCCACACTGTCATCGAGCTGCGTGAAATCTAACCGATTTATATTTCTAAAGCACTGGACGTTGCAACAACGAAGACGACGAGATATATATAAGGGAGAAAAAAAATACTGTCTGGGTTGCGTCGTTGCGAATCTACAAAATAATGATCGGCAATTGCATCTCCTGGCTCACGTGCGCACTCGCTCTCTTTCTCTCTTTCTCTATATTATATATATACATTTATCTTTCTTCTTTTCCTCTGTCTGCCTTCTACTTATGTGATCTTTGTGCGTTTGTTCACCTGTTTGCGTTAGACTTCTACACCTCTGTTCAGTTGTTGTGCAATATTCATTGAACCAGCAAGTTCTTAAATAAACAAAGCAATGATTAAATAAAAAAAAGAAACTGTGAAACTAAACAAAGTTTAAACTAAAAAATGTAAAAAAAAATGCAGCGTGTCCACCTCTGTCGAATGAACGAAAGTGCACCTCTCTTTTCACGAGTCTCCGGCTCTCAGGAGGCTCCTTTCTTCTCTTTTTGTCTGTTTTAGCAACTTTTCTACCTCTGCTTTACACTGTCTCAGATCAGTTGCTTTTAATTATTGATTTCGGATTGAGACATGATTATATATATATATTTATACGTATCCGCATTATGTTGCGCGAAACTTCGAATGAACTGCTTTTGAATGGGGCTCGATCGTGTAAAATGAAGACTTGAAAACTATATAATGCCTTTAATGCCTGAGCGTATATTCTAAATCTTCTTTGCAATCAGTTCAACGGGGTAAAGAAAAAACTTTGATTGCGCAGTGTGGGCTTTTATAAGCTGCGAACACTTGGAAACATTGTGATCCTGTGCGATTAAAGTCCTTTACGTCGTTAAAATCAGTTTTCTCTTTCGAATTGCATCGCGATATCGGCCGGCGTGATTTTATTTTCGCTGCAGTTTATAAAGAACTTTAATTGAAAGAAATTCAGCGGCACGGGCGATTTCCGCTGATAGCACCGAAATGATTATGTGCATCCCAATCCACTGATTGGCAATTAAACAAATTAACCGTAATTCGCTTGAAAGCGCACAGGATCAGAAGCTCATTAAATCGGTTCACTTTATATATATGTTTGATACGTGAATGCTGTTCGAAGCTGTATCAGAGTTTAAAAAAAAAGAGTTTAAAAGCCATTATTATTACTATTGATTAAACTTGAAATTTTGAAATTGTGTATTACATTATTATTGTTGTTGTTGTTGGGTTTGTCATTATTGTAATATTTATTACTGCACTGTCAGTACTTCAAGTCTTATATCACTTTGTATATGTGTAAATAAAGAGAATACATGCAGATGTATATGCTTGTATGCAGGCATATGGGCTTGCATGGTAAAAAAAATGCATCTGCAAGTGCGGACGCGCGCACTTCGTTAAGGGAGTAACGCGCGTCGACGCGTGCAGACGCGAGTTATTGTTGCTACTTTAGACGTTTCTTGGAGAAAACTTACTATGAGAAGATTTATCTCTGAATTCTCTTCGTGCATGCTTCAGTAGAATGATTTCAGAAAGCGAGCTGGCCGCTTAGCTTCACCGATTAATCGTTTTGCTTTAATTTCCAAAATGCTGGTCGAGCAGACAAACCCGACAGTTCATTCCAACGATCTCGTAGCTCGAGTATGTCCTCGCTGGAAAACATTGCCACTGAAACCGTCAGCTGCCTTACTTTTGCCGATTCCTACACGAAAAAGAGCGGTAAGTCCTTGTTGTACTTGCCTTGTTGCATATCTTACGTGTATTATATGTAATTGAATTTTCTAGATTCCAATGCCTTACCGACTTTATGGATTGGTACGTCTTCGGGTTCTGTACAAACTATTGTGTTTAATACACCTGCCTCTGGTGAAAGACACGCACAGCCTGTGATTATTTCTAGTTGTAGTAAGTGATTTAAGAGCTGACTTAAAGGAAGCTAGCGGGTAGATGTTTCGACTAAATTTTCATTAATTTATGCTCAGATGGCTCTACGTTTAAACTGAAAGGATGTATTTTAACAATGTCCTTTTTGGATTGTAACGGAGCTTTGATTCCTTATTCCTATGAATCCTGGAGGGATGAAAATGCAGATGCCAAGGACCGAAACAGTACGTCTTTTACTTATATCCAACTACTTCATTTTCATACTTGAAAGTATTATTTGTTTTTCCATACATCTCTTTCATCACTCTTAACACAAAGTCGTACGCAAGTCATCATTACCTTTCTCTAATAATCTATTTGATCGATCCACTGTGCCTTTTCCACAACTTTATGTATTAGTCTATGAAATAATTGAATAATATTGATGAAGACAAATAAGAGTGTTTGCTAGTAATCAATTTTTCCATTAAGATATCTTTGACGATAATGAAACTAAAAGACTTTCGCAGGTAATGAAAATTGATTCAAGTTTTTTTATCCAATTATGAAAATTCTAATTAAAATGGCATTATAAGAAAAGAGGAAGGTTGGCCGGCCAAGTTTCCAAAGTTATGAGAAAGCTCGTTTTACAGAAAACCAAGGGAAATTTTCGAGTACGCGGATGTCACCCTCAATTAATTCCCAAGGATCCGGTACGGACGGTTTCGAGGATAGGCAATTTGTCGTGCTGACATCTGAGAAGCAAGCCAGAGTCGTTGCTCTTCCATCTCAGAACTGCGTCTATAAACAACAGTTAGCTGAGGTTCATATCGTTATCAAAGCAGAAATAACGTCTTTAAAAGGTAAAATCTACACTCAAGTTTTACTTTCTTCAGTTTTTATTCGCATTATCTAGTTTATCATTCATCGCATCAGTATCATTTGTAATAATATTTTAATTATTAACTATAGAATTAGAATGACTAAAAAATCTGGTTCTAATTTTAATTTATTGATTATTATATTGCTTAGATTAAATTCTCTATTTTATTGAATATTAGTCAAAAAATATAATTTTTAATAAGTGCAGAAGTATTTAAAGAAATATTTCTGCACACGTGTTTTTTATTTACTGTAAAGTAATGCATCTTTCTTACAATCAAATCACATTTCAAATATCATAAATAAGAAAGGATACCCAAGAGTTTGAGGGACCTGCATGAATTATCCCTCATAAAAGTATACGTCATAAATTTTGATTCTGTTTTTTTTATGCGGCATTTCGAAACATACTGCGGATCTTCTTTCTTAACAGTCATACATAACACTAAAAGTTTATTCACATCTTCGATATAAAAAAGCTTTTACATACAAAATAATATTAAAGGAATTTATAAGAACGTAACAGATAACAAATATTGATACACTTTTGAATTCTCTAAAACATTTGAAACCGGACTTATTTAGATAATTTTTTATTTGCAAGAGAAGTGCTAAGATACTGCGAAAGTTGGTAATCTGTATATTTATGCAGCTTAAGTAGATAAGTGCAAAGTTTACGCGGATGTCATATAAGTAGAGATTTTTTATCACGAAATAAGGTCAAATTTTTTTCTCAACGTTTTTGGTGCTCCGTAAAGCAACACAAGTTTCGAAGGTGTCGCTTACATGACCGGAATACGTTTATCCGCAAGCATTCTCCTTTATCCCTTTATCTTTAGAGACTGAGGGCAAACAAATTACATGCGACTTGCTCTATGTTTAAATTACATAAATCCCTACGTTTGAAATTGTTTACGTGGACTTGTCCAAGTTCTTGCGCTTCGAAATTTCTAAACTTTTTTACTTTCATTTTACTACACTTTACTACACTACAGTTATAATAAATATTCAAATTTTGTAAAAGTATTTTCAATAATGCAGTTTGGCCCTGGTAAAAAATGTCCGTATTCACCAGTAATAATTCGATAGCTTTGTATTCGACGTTTTTGAAATTGCTTTTCCCTCCTACGTATTATAAAATATTCATTTGACATTTTCAGATAGTGTCTGCCTAGTCTGCTACGTCTCGAACGGCCACATATGCACATACAGTCTACCTAGTCTAAAGCCACTGATAGACGTCGATTTTCTACCCGTTGCCGATTTGAGGTAAGAAGAGGGCGAATGTACTTAGTGGACAAGATGTAAATGACTTATCACTTGAGTGTTTAAAATAATCTACTGATCACTATATCTGACGTACGCACAAATGTCTGGCATATCGGATGGCGCACAATTTTTATTGCAATTTCATTAATGCTTTGTATAAATGAAATAAGACAATTTTAACAACTCTACCTAAATAAAAAAAAAGCGATCGCTAGTCTGCATATTAATGACATCATGTCACACATGCAAGTCTACTAAATACTGTCATGATTAAAAAAAACGAATATGAAATCAACAGACGTTTATCACACAGCTGTTTCATTATAAGATGCTTCTTTATAAGTTTCGAGTCTGTGCAGGTGAATGTTAGTTTACTCCTTCTTTCTTTTTTTCTTATTGGATGGACGCGAGCTTAGAAACGCCAGTTTTTCATTTAGACACAGATAAAGCACACGGAGACAATTAAGACATAATTTATACAATAAGAAATTCACGCGTAAAAACAAACTGTTCGGCATGTTCTGAAAATTTTCTGTTTTGATCTTTCTTCGATGACACGATCATTGTGCACTATACATTGTATACGTATTGTTAACTATACATGGAGAAGGGCCCGAGGCATGATCGATGTAGATGTCTTGATAGCACACTTTTGGCACAGTTTTTTCTTTTTATGGGATTGTGTTCTTTATGAATTCATTCTGAATACGGTCTCATTTATAAAAAAAAAAAAAAAATAAAAAAGTGTCATTTGTCTCATAAAAATACAAGCTCTTACATTATAATTAAGCACTCTGAATTCTTTTGAGTGAAAACATGAGTGGTTAAATAAGCTTTATACTTTAATTGTCAAGAGTTTGAAACAAGATCATTTGTAATTTTTTGGATTTAAAAAGATTTGTCTTAAATCATAGAAAATAAGTACATTAGTAAACAGTTTTGATTCAATTTATATTTATACTCAATATAAATGAAAAAAATGTTTAAACAAGTTGTGACTTTTTCTAAAAAGAATACTTTTCCTTCTCAAAGATACTAAAAAATATCCACCATGTTTTTACAAGAAGACATTTAGACTGTAAAGCATACTTCATCGATTTCATCGACATAAAGTGCCTTTCCCAGGAAGCAAAATAAAGATCGAACGGGATCAAAATTACATTTTTTTTTTAAGAAAAAAAAAGTTTTTTCTTCCCTAAGAAGTGCAGTTGCCAGGCTACTTTTTGAGTACGAGAACAGCGCGCAGACAAAAGACTAACAAAGACAAATAAATATCTCGCGTTCAACTGTTATTGTTCACTGTTATCCTGTCTCTGTAATCTCTAACAGTTTTCAGACTACTAAAACCGGCATAGTAGACCCCATGTTGTCCATATGGGGTCATCAACTCTTTGTAAATGGCGATACGGATCAGTAAGTCGTCTACTAAACATTCATTATCATCATAAATATATATTACACGTAATAACCTTTGGACCAACGAGTAATTCACCGTAGCTAATAATCATTGAATAAAATCACCTCGCTTATTCACCTCTCTTTTCAACTTTTTTTGATTTTACTTTCTCTTTATCTCTCTCTCTTTTATTGTCACCTTTTTCTATTTTCTCTTTATATTTCACGTTCTCTTAGCACATCCTACTAACGTAGTCGTTGACAATTACTACTTCTATTAACTTTTTAGTTTTTCCTTTTCTCTTCTCTTCTTAATTGTACACACTTTTTTATTTGTATAGACTAGTTGGTGGAATTTTTGCTCTGCACTTTGTTTTTTTTTCCAAGTATATACCAAACTCGTAGAGCTATATAGCGAACACATGCTTTGTATGTAGAGTACAACATATTAGTTGGGACGCTTGTCGAAGTTCGATGATTTGTTGATTTTCTTGCGTTATTACAGAATATCAAGGACCCTCTGCTTCAGCAACAGAGGTCACGGTCTTTACTTGTCATCGCCAGCTGAAATTCAAAAGTTCACTGTTTCTAGCGAATTCTGGTAAGTAAAAAACTTGACTTGTTGTTCAAAGAAAAAGAAAAAAAAAATTCCTTCGAGCCTGCATTTTATCGTGTAGAAGCATTATTTAAAATGTAATTAACAAAGCTTGCTACTGGAACTGGAACGTGTTTTAATTACCCGCTTGAAATGGCACGTGGAACATCCATAGCGACTCGCGTCTGACTGGACATTTACCTTATCACTGAACATTACAATTTTTTTCCCTTTTGTCTTTCGAATCAATGTGGGCGTTCTCTCATGGCTTATATTATCTTTCGCTGGCTACAAGAATGCATTCTTCTGTATCCGGATCGATCGACGTATAAAACAACTGTTTCGAATAAATTGTTTTTATTGTTTTTTTTTCCTAACTTCTTTTACGTAACTGGTCGAATGTTAATATATTTAACGTTTTTAACTGTGCCAGACAAATAACGATTTTCGTATTTTAAGATAAGTATAAAATATTTTTCGTAATTCTTTTTGTAAAAAATAGTAAGTCGAAAGTATTAACCTCTGGCAACTTTTGCACAAAATATAAAAGTATATTTTCTGAACCTCATAATTTTAACCTTTCTCAACGTTTTACAACGAAAACGATTATTTTTAAAAGTCTTCCTTACACGGAGAGAAATATTTCAGTAAAAATTACAAATATTTCAATAAAAATTACTAAACAAAGGATCTTCCCAACGGTACATAGGAATTTGCCTGTAAAGGGAAACGTATGAAAGTTGTTTCACGAGAAAGTACATATAAAAATATAGAGGAAAATCGAAAAAAGAATCATTTTAAGTGTCGGGAACTTATAGACAATTGAAATTCAAGTTTGTACTCCAAAAATCGCAAAATTACAAAGAAAATCCAAAATTAAACTAGTTAGTGGTACTTTTAAAGATAATTCCTTGTACCTTTCGATTTATTTTAAGAAAGACCAACGAATAAAGAAGATTTTAAATAGGTGTCACACTTTTTTGTCGCGCTAAATGAAATTATACAATGATGTTATAAGGAATTTTGAACAACTTTCAAAGAAAAATGTCTGAAACAGTAAGATGGCGGTACTTTTTGAAGATATATAATACATGAATCGAAAGAGTAAATCAAATACTTTCTACTAGTAACAAATTTGAATGGGAGCCACAGCTTTTTATCATTCTATACGATTTATTGATAACCTCTTTACAAACGATTATACGAAAGACTGAGCCCCTGAGAGCTTTTGTCCGAATCATATCATTAGCAGTAATTTTTTCAATAAACTTTTACAGAGATCTTATCAATTTTTAAACACTTTGACGTTTCTCATACTGATGCCATTAGTTTTATCGAAGAAATCAACATAAAACGGAAAATCTAGCTCAGATTGGCTTCATTTCAAACTATTTCGTAAATAGAATGGCACCCATTTAAAATGTCCTCTATGTAATAGTTTTTTGTATTACCTTTTCAGCAGTGCAAGAATTTTGTACAAAAAGTACCGCTAAAAGGTAGTTTTCAGCAAAGCGTCATCAGAGGGGCCGTAGGCTTTAAGCGTAATTGAAATAATCTTATCATAATTAATTTAAAGCATGAAAATCCTTTGTGGCACCCGTTCAAAACTCAGATTGCTGACTACTTTACAAAGCGATGTTTAAATCCACGTGGATCAAAAGATAACATAATACACTAGTGCATAGAACAAGGTAACACACTGAGAAAAATATCTCATTAAAAATTAGTATACTCTATCGTAATCGAAGGACAAACTTGCACTATCCTGAAA
>JAWWEM010000010.1:27920499-27938677 GCA_035582935.1 Ormyrus thymus
TTTTCAGGATAGTGCGAGTTTGTCCTTCGATTACGATAGACTATACTAATTTTTAATCAGGTATTTCTCTCCGTGCACAAAAAACTATTACATAGAGGACATTTTGAATAGATGCCACATGAGGTGATTAATATTTTGATGTTATATAGGGGTATTGTGTTTTCATCCCCCTAGAGCTTTTGTGTGTAGTCTGAACTTAGCGGCACTTTCAGCTATAAATATCCACGTGGATTTAAACATCGCTTTGCAAAGTAGTCAGCAATGTGAGTTTTGAACGGGGGCCACAAGGGATTTTCATGCTTTAAGTTCATTATGAAAAGATTATTTTAATTGTGTTTAAAGCGTACCCCTCTGATGACGTTTTGCTGAAAATTACCTTTTAGCGGTTCTTTTTGTGCAAAATTCTTGCACTGCTGGAAAATGTTAAATGGGTGCCATTCTATTGACGAAATAGTTTGAAATGAAGCCAATCTGGGTTAGATTTTCCGTTTTATGTTGATTTCTTCGGTAAAACTAATAGTATAAAATGATGAAAAGCTGTGGCACCCATTCAAATTTGATACTAATGGAAAGTATTTGATTGACTCTTTCGATTCATGTATTATATATCTTCAAAAAGTACCGCCATATTAGTGTTACAGACATTTTTCTTTGAAAGTTGTTCAAAATTCCTTATAACATCATTGTATAATTTCATTTAGCGCGACAAAAAAGTGTCACACCCATTTAAAATCTTCTTTATTAGTTGGTTTTTCTTAAAATAAATCGAAAGGTACCAAGAATTATCTTTTAATTCCTATGTACCGTTGGGAAGGTCCTTTCTGAATTTCATAATTTTAACCTTTCTCAACGTTTTACAACGAAAAAGATGATTTTTAAAAGTTTTCCTTACACGGAGAGAAATATTTCAGTAAAAATTACAAATATTTCAATAAAAATTACTAAACTTTCTGGTCATGCTAGCACGGACTGCCAAAACCCAAAAAGTTACGATACTTTTTAGTAAATTTTACTGAAATTTCTGGAACATTTAAGAAAATTACACAAATTTTTACTAAAATTTAATTAAAATTTACTAAAAAGTATGGTAATTTTTTGGGTGTTGGCAGTCTGTGCTGGCTTTAATAAGCAGTATAATAATTTTTACTGAAACTTTTTCTGCGTGTACCGGTTTTTTAAACAAAATAATCGACTAATGTATAGAAAAATATGGCTAAGCGTTGAAAAATGTCCACTTTGTAACTCCTTAACTTAATAAGATTTATTGAAACCGAGTTTGCAACATGTTTCAAATAGCAGTATATTTAGTAAGTACCGAAAAAAAAAGAAAAAAAAAATAATCATAAATAAATAAATTGATTAAACAAGAAAATTCGCGTCCACTAAATTGCCAAAGTTGGGTCAGTTTTTTGCCGTCAAGGTAGAGACTAGATAAGCAAGCGGCGTAAGAAAGCCTAAAGGCGCTACTAACGAGGCAACTTTTTGCAGCGCCGAGCTCACAGAAATGATGGGCGATCTATTCATTGGCCAGGATATGCCGGAGCCACCGAAGGAGGGCTTCTTCAAGGGTTTGTTCGGCGGAGGCGCTCGGAGCATCGATCGCGAAGAACTCTGTAAGTGTATACCCACTTGACGAACCTTATCCTCTCTCTCTCTTTCTTCCTGCATAAACGAGTCGTCTCGATGTCGAGCTCTTTCCTAACTTTTGTCGGATGGAAAATATCCATTAGCGCTCTCGGGGCATCGCAAGCTTTTTTCCCTTCGGTTCCCTCGAATGAGAAGACATCGATTATATATCACTGACAGGGGTGCTTTCGTCTTCTGTCCGTTTTTGAAAATGGTGGAAACTTTCGAAGAGCTTGGACCTTGCAGCAGCTGGCTAAAATTGTATATTTATAAGGGATAACTTTTTCGTTGAGTTTTACGGTCTAAGGAAAGTTTTGCCTTGAGATTTTAGTTGGATCGTTTCGATTAAAAATTTGTTAAAACTCATATACATATATATAAAGGAAAAATCGTAGATCTTACGAGTCGACAATCAACTAAAAAAGTGTGAAAATGAATTGTAAGCGTTAGCTATTCGTTCGCATCTCTTAATTAAAATCACAATAGAGTAACTGTTTTGGACCAAACAATGCCGTATGTGATTAAAAATGTGCAAGTCAGTGATAGGGGAAAAACTTCCTTCGTTAACTAGTATAAATGTTAGTTCAGATAATTTTTCCCTTTCTTTTATTCCTATTTTTCTTTAGCCTTTATGACTGCTTTGTCTTCAGGCAATTACCCGTTTTCTTTGTTTCATCTCAAGGGAGCAGATAGCGCCTTGTATTTCCGCGACGAGTCTGCGTTCTTTCACATTTTTTAAAATTATTATTAATATTTTACTGCATTATCAAAGAATAGTCCCTATTAACTGGGTTTCAATAAAGTATTTTATATTCGCGCATTAATTCCATAAAATGTTTGCCTTGTCAGATGTGAAAGGGAATATTTTGCACGTAGTCACCGACACAATGTTTCTTCTACAGATATAAAGAAGGTGGTATAATAAGTTATTTTCAAAAATTGTAAAATAAAATTGGAAAAGATAGAGAAAACGGTAATGTCATTTTAAACGAATATTAAAGAATCTATTATAAAGATTGAATGATTGTAGAAGTTTTGAAATCATTCAAAATACGTGAATATGTACATGAATGGAAGGATTTTATCAGCCGTTCCTTTTTGGTCAGCACATTAAAATCACTAGCTTTGTAATTTCAATGCAGAGAATTATTTTCTGCTCGGTAAATTTAAAATTAGTTTTTGAATTTCCATGTCCTACAACAAATAGGAGTAAATTAAAGGTTCAAACTGAACAAACAGTCGGCTCTGCATTAAAGCAAGAACTGCTTAAACGATAATTAAAATGCCTACGAGTTGGTAACAAAAGCAAAGTTGACTTTTATGAAAAAAGCTATAGAGCGGGTAAAACGCTTTTCAGCAGTCGGGCCGCTTGACACGAGCGGAAAAGCGACTCTCTTCCTCATAGAATTAATCGCTGACCGCTCGCTGTACTTTCGCCAACTGCTTGCAATTTCGTCCTCTCCTCTTGTCAACGGCAACTCGGCGACGAACTAAAGTTGACCGAGCGCCGGGGCAAAGTTTTCACTGCACAGAGCGAAAAGGAGAGAGAGGCGTCGGTGCAAGTTTTGCTCGCGACAGATGTCGCGCTTCAGAGCCGTCGGAGCGCAAAAACTTGAGGGAGGAGAGAGTGAAAAGAGAATGGGCAGGGACAATAACGCACTGTTTATTTGCAGTCGGAGAGGCGAGTGGCAAGGCGTTGCGCACAGTGGCCAACCGCATTCCTGGACCCAACACAGAGGGACTCAGAGAGCGCGTCGGCACCGCCACCAGCGAGGTCAGTTTGCAACTTTTCGGTGACGGAACGTAACCATACGTCTTATTTCGGCTAAATTTTTCATACTCTGTCTTTTATTCTACTTTAGTCAATATAAAAGAATCTATTATTTCACGCATTTAATTTTTAAACGGTAGCTTTTAAAGCATCCGTAAAGTTAAATTACTCTTGCTAATGGAATATCAATACGAAAGCAATGCTTCTGGTCATAATCTGCTTTCGTAATCTCCTTAACTGGATATGTAAATTTTATCTTTATTGCTGTATAGATTTAATAAGTAATTACTAGTAATTATCAATAATTTAATGATTGCTTTTACTTAAAATTCAATTTATGAATGTTTTTTATCTTCTATTTTTGCACAGATTCAATAAGAATCGCATTCAACAAAACCAATAAAAAATAAATTAAAATCCGTTTGTAGTATCTGAAATTCAGTAAATTACGTTAAATATTTATCGTTAAAAGCTTTCGTGGAGATTATGTTCTACCTATACCTTCACAATTCGCATTTAATATTTTAATGATAAATATTAACTCAAACATTTTAAGCCGCTTATGGTTTTAAATTTTCACTAACTGCTAATATAATGTATTCGAATTACCGTAAAGTATTTTTGGCTTAAAATTTCTTCAATAATAAAATTGAAAGAATATATTTTCGCTAACGTAATTTTGAGCCTATTTGCATTTGATTAGAACGTTCGCGTGCAAAACTAATATCGGCGTGGTTCGATGGTTATTAGGTCGCCATGGCGCACCAGATGGTCGTGGAGCGCGGAGAGAAGCTGTCCCAGCTGGAGGACCGCACAGCGCGCATGATGAACGAGTCGGAGAACTTTGCCTCGTCGGCTCACACGCTGATGCTCAAGTACAAGGACAAAAAGTGGTATCAGCTATGAGAGCGTCGTCCGACACGCCCGAGAGGCTGCTGAACGTTTCGACCTCGATTTCTCATCGAGACCAACAACAACAACATCCACAAGAACCAGATACACTAGAAGGGAGAAACGCCTGCAGAGGGATGAAAGAACGAGCGCACATATATTCACTCAGAGGCTGGTAGATTTTATTATGCTACCCTGAAGCGCCGTAAAAAAAGTATATCGTCATTTCAAAAAAAGAAGGGGGCGGCATCGTCTGGATACGAGCCGCCCTCCCAAAGCATATATAGAAACACAAGAATATGTATATACATAATGAATTTCGCGCGCCTTCTATCTCTCTCTCACTCTCTATCTCTATCTCTCTTACACACTGGCGGATCCCAAGAGCTCTGTCGTTGTTGAAAATATACATATAACTATAAAGCTAGGCTCTTAAGGAAAACAAAAGGGAATATTACCAAAAAGTAAATGAGAATTGTAAAATGTAATCTTGACGCACACGAAGCTCCGACGTGCCCGCGAGAGAGGACAGTACACAAGCGGTAGCTCGGAATGGAATTTAATGTAAGTGCGAGCGAAGTATTCCTTTGTCTCGCATGCACGAAAGACAAGTTTACGCACATTCGTTAACGATTTCACGTCGCGCGCGGCTATGGCACTAAAGTGCGAAATACTGTACTGGGTTGGGTATATGCTTTTTTTTGTTTTCACACAATGCGACGGAGGGGGCGGATTTTGCAGCGACTTTTACGCTCCGGGATGGTCGATGAAGCCGACCGATACGGACAGAGAGAGTTTTAAATTTTAAATACGTCGGGAGGCTGTAATTACACAAAGCTGTTCGCAGGCGGTAATAGTATATGAGAGATATTCAGGTTACAGATGTATTTTACACACTCACACTGACACGTACACACTTACACACATGAAGTAAAAACTGATGCAGAAGAAAATAAACTTATAATTAATTTTAAGGAATGAAAAAAAAAATAGTATATATACATATGAATATAAATAAATGATTAATATAAATATTATTATAAATATGAAGAGAAGTCCGAGGGATGCGTGCGTACGAAAGAATGCGCTGATTAGTGAAACGACGATGATACTTGGTGACTATATGGCTGATGATTATTATTGTACGAGTCAATACGAAACAAAAAGCACATAAACTACACATCCATTGTTTTGATAAATCACCTCGATTACAATTGATAAAAATATTATATATATTATATATAGACATGCATTAAAATATTCCAACAAGAAAAAAGTAATGTAACAAGTTTTAAGAGATCGATGAGATGCGTTAATCCATTCGGACGTCCTGTGGATATGAAATAACTTGCGCTTGAGCACCTCGAGAATTTAGTAAAGTCACACAGAGAAACGAGATCGCACGTGCAAAGTGCAAAAAGCAAGTTATAATGAAAAACAAAAAATTGCTTCTTTCGCGTATACCAAAAAATGTAAACCTCGTCGTTGCATAATGGCCGAAGCTAAGATTTTCAAATGCTATTTAACATGATTGAGGTGAGGCCAGCAAGAATCGGCAAATTCGTTGAAAAATGAGAAGTGAGCTTGAACGAAAGGGAATTTCTTACGGTGATAGGAGTGAAAACAAAAAAACACTTGACACAAGAAGTAGTGAAGCCCGCATTCTTCTAATTATTATCGTTACTATTAATTACTAATTATAATTAATTATTATTATGCTTGCAAAGGCTAACCAAAAAAAGAGGATAAAAAAATATGTTGAAAAAGGCCTCAGCAGTGACGCTACTCCGAATGCATTGACAATAATCGACTCATAGCCGAGGGCTGGTGAATTAAAATAAGAAGATGAAATCAAGCTAAATAAAATGCCGCTTCGGTCGTGATTTTTGAAACACGAATCGTTTGTGTTGTAAATTTTGCTCACGACATTAAAGTAAAAACTAAGCAAACAAAATATGTAAAAGGAACAATTTTAAGCATGCCATAAAATGAAAGCAAAAAAGGGTCGTAGTTACTTAAAAAAATATGAAAAAAAAAAAGAAAAATAAAATAATACGAGAGACACAAAAAAGTTGTAGTTACTGCTAGACGTGTTATGTATATAACAGTATCGATATAGTAGAGGCAACAGTACGTTACATAAAAATGATAAAAAAAATTAAAACATTTACTTGAACAAATGTGTTGTAAGTTGCGCTACTTCAGCGTCAGCTGTAAATTTGATTGGATTCGCCGTGCGCACACCGGGAACTTCGAAAAATAGAGATATTGCGAGTTTGTGGAAAAGTTTAAGAAAAGGAAAACCCAAGTTTTTAGTTTTGTGCATGCGTATTAAGTAAACGACAGTACATGTGCAGTGATACATTAGAAAGGAAAATGTTTGTGAAATCAATACTGGATTCGGAAAAGTTAGTTGATAACATTCATACGATGAAGAAGTAAATTCAAGTAAATTTATTAGTCATAAAATTCAAGTTTTATTTGTCCTTTATTAATTTTTCTATCTGTAGCCCTTTGTCGTATTCGTTTCTTGATTGACTTGTGGAACAATTGTAAATCTAATATTTTCATGTACAAAGTTGATTACTTTAAAGTTTATCTAGATTAGATAAAGATCTAAATATATTGGAGTACTGAAAGTTTTTACAAATATTATCAAATTTTCCACTGAAAGTGGCTGGAAATATATATTATTCGTTAAATTTAATTAAAGATTTGTTAACAGGTTTTTGTTACTCGTGTATCTTGAAGAATACTGTAAATATGCCAAAATGAGCAACTGTTAGTAGACAGACCGAGAAAAACTAGCTAAATCGTGTGTTAATTTACGTGGATAAAAACAAATGAGAAGATCAGTATCCTTAGATAACGTAGGCGTTTTAACATTTACGGATGGAATCATCCGATCTATTGTAATGTATTCTCAGTTTTGCGTAGGTTGGCTTTCACGCGGCGCACGTCTTTTTTCCTTTCGCGCAGGGAGATTTAGCTTTTGGACAAAGGGAGCTACGCACACACGCACACTCGCAGTTCACGTATTTTTATGTTAACTTTAAGGTCGATATTTTAAATAGCGGCGCATAGAGCAAGCAGAGCACTTGTTCGTTTCTTGCGATGTTTACGGTCGTTGAAAGTCTCGCGCACGCCGAATTCGATTGGATTTACGGCGACCTCGAAACACCGTACTGCTTCCATAGCAATAACTGTATAGTCGATGTTAATGATGTAGTCGTCACACGTATAATGAAAAAAAAAGATCTATATACGTTCCCATCCCCCTCCAAAGATGAATAAAAAATATAAAACAAAGAAACTTGAACTATTAAGAATTTTTAACAGTTAATTGAATGTTATGGTATACATTTTCTTGGACAATATATTCTATTCACTAAACCTTGTCCGTTTTAATTGTACAAAAAAACAACATATAGCGATTTTTCTGGTGTAAGTTTAAAATAGTACAAATTCGACGAGCTCATCATATCTCTGCATTTAGTGGCGAAATTGGATAAGTAAGAAAGCTGTGGAGTGCGTACGTAAATTAGACGGGAGTATCGTGAGGAACATTGTTGAAGATTACAAAAAGAAATGAAGAGTAAATAGAAGAAGAAGTAGGAATGAAAGTACGGAGAAACTATGAAATCAGTCACTGAGTAAGAAAAATTTGGAAAAAACGAAAGTTGAAGCATGTTGTATACACAAACACGCAGACACAAAGCGCGGTTTAAGTAGAAGCGAAAGGGGGATAAAACTAAGCAACAAATAGAAGCAAGCACACAAAAAAAGATGAAAATAAAAACTGTGAACAAGATAAATCACGGGGAGCTGAATGTATTTTTTTAAATGTGTTGGCGCAAAGCGCACGATTGTAAGATATAGGCGCCTAATTTTTCCGTTCGCGACCTTTTATCTATTGATCTCTTTCGCCGCGATTCGCTAATTGGGTTTGCCTTCGATTGTATAAACAGATTTTAAAAGAAAGAAAAGATAAACTATATAAGTAGAGGGCACTTTGAGAACGCAGAAAGCAGAAAAGACGGTTTTGCAGTCAGGGGATAAACGTCGTGAGGAGGCGCTTTTTTCGATGGCATTTGTTCGGCGATGAGATGAATACGCATGACTATATATTTACGGTAGATCAGATGATATATGATTATAATAAATCTGAAAAAAATGATTAAACTAATTAAGACAAGTTTAAGAGGAAAATACAAGGATATAAGAGTATAAGAAAATAAAGAAACTAAAAAAAATAAGTATATCACCTCGGCAGAGATGGATTTATATGCTCGCTCGCGGTGTCGCTTCAGTTTTCCGTTCAATTATACATATATATAAAAAAATATATATATATACAGAAAAAATACTGCGAAGACGGTGGCGATTTGCTCGGTCGCGCTTGGATTTTAATGTCGTGTATATCGCGGGGGACGAAATTTTTCCGTCTCTCTCTGATGCGCGCATTGACGTATTCGTATTTTAATGAATTCCATTTATTATTACTACGATTATTATTATTACTATTATTATCATGATTATAATTATTCTTACGGTTATAATATTATTATAAAGATTATTGCTCTAGTTACACAAAGGGTTTTCACTGTTAGCAATCAGGAGCGCTAGTCAGACAGTTCTCAGATTGTCATAGTGATTATTTATTAATGTTATTCTTTCCCTGTCATTTTTATTATTTCAAATTTTAACGTCGTTTTACTGTATAAGTACTGCCTTGAAGACAGACTGTAACTTGGATCCGGATAATAAATGAGTTTGAAAGTAATTGATGTGTTGTAGTGTTATTCTTTCCTCAATGATCATTTGTTCAACGTTTATTAAAGTTTGATTGCCATTCTTTAAACTATTTGTAATTTTAGAATATATGGTGCATTAATACTTTAAGAAAATTCTACTGTATTTATGAAAGTTTTTCTATAAAATTAATGGATTTTATCAAAATTTAGGAAAGTATTAAAAATAATATATGCTAAAAAGAAAGGTATATTAAAAAAAAGTAAATTTATAATCGTTTGAAATAAAAAAAATAAAACAATTTATATATTCAAGTATGTAATTCGATCAATATCATTATAAAGTAAACTATTATAGATATTTAAAAATATATGATGGAATACCAACGAATAATCCGTAATTGGTTTTTGGTGAAAAAACTAAGGATTAATATATCAGGTACGTATGCTTATAATGTATTACTGCCGTATTCTTAACTGTTCTTTATATATTATGAAATATAAAAATAACATTATTTTTTCTCTAAATTTCATTATTCAAATTTTTTAACAAATAACACTTTTTATATAAAATAATTGATACATTTAGTTTTTATCTGATTGCTTAAAAAAGACATAATAATAGTCATAAACGTGACGGGCGGAAAAGTTTTTCTTTCTAAAGGCTTTTGATTAATGCTTCTCACAAGCAGGAAAAACGTTCCATACGTTTTTTCTTTCGCCACCCTTTTTGCCTGTTCTTCCTGATCGAATAGGATGATGTTTCATCGTGACATATGTTCCTTTACATGATTCAAAAAGTAGCATACGAATAAAATTATAAAAATATTTTTATATATTTCAATTAAAAAAATTGTAAATATTAAAAATCAAAAATTTCATAAAATTTATTTTTCACTTATAAATTACAAGTCAGTTCCATAAAGAAATTTTGAAGTAATGGAAAAAACAAAAGCTAATATAAAAATAAAATCAAAGCTTTATAAATTCTTCAAGTTTAATATGTAATATGCACCACGTAATACATTAACAAAATAAAACGTATTACAGATCTATAATAAATCAGTAGTTGATTTTACAGATTTTAACTTCGTAGTGCCATAATTTATAGATTATCGACTATCCCTTTTTAGCAATTAAATTAATTAAAATGATTGATCGATTTTCCGTTATTTGAAAACCCGTAGATAAATATTTATTAAGATTAATTGTCATGAAGCTTTACGTATTAAATACTTTAATATTACATATAGATGGAAAATTAAAAAAGATTTCAAGGAACTTTGTTTATTTTGGTTTATTTTGAAACTAATGGAATTTTCAGTTTATATTCTAACATATTAATTTTCTGTGCAAAAATTCCATTTAGAATTTTATTCTCGCATATTTACATGGAAGCTTTATCTTCTACACAATAAAAACGTTGCTATCAACTTAAATACCAATACTTTTTTAACAAATTTTATCCACCAATCAAGTTATCGACTCTCTAAATCTTAAAAAAGACCTCCCAGCTATTTATCTAGAATGACTGATCGCATTCCGCGCGGCACTAGAATTTTCGCCCGCGGCTTCTCCGCCGCAAATTTCCAGGAATGCAGCGAAATGCAGCACACACGGGCGCATCGCATAATTTTACACGAGCACATCACGTGGCCGAGCTGGTCTGAAAGCCCCACTCTCACCTCCCACCCTTGCACCGCGAAAACAAGCCGCGCACGCCGTGTTTTTCGGCCGCGTAGTACACGGCAGCCGAGGCCTGGTGATCAATATGGCGAGTGACGTCATCGGCCGCGTTCTCCGAAGCTCCATAAAGGTGTCGCTTTCGGTACGCGGAAGACGATGCCGCGAGCTTTTGACTGCTTTCTGCTTCCAGATCGTGTGTGCTTGTAGACATCACTGTGCTGTTTCAATCTTTTTATACCACTCTAACCTCAAAATCACGACTTTGACATGATTTTTCAGCGCTCGTGGTATAAAATAATCGCTTCGCTCGGGAGAAAAATGTCTCACGAGGTAAATAATCAACTTCCACACCGGTGTCGAAAAGTACTATTCTGGAGGTTTCTTTGATTTTCTGTAGGTGATTTGTGCTTTTTCTGTAGAAGCTTTTAGAGGAAATTGGATATATTTTATCCTATCTGCTCAATGGGATGCGCATGAATCAAGATCGTGCTATTTTACTATGAGATTAGACCACTGAAATTGAATGTCCGTTGAAACGGAAAGAAATTTTCTGAAAATATTAAAAAATATTTAGTACTGAAAAATTTCGTAGAAATATTAATTAATAATTTTTCTTTCATCACCTTTGATAGCTCTGTCGTGCATTATACAGTAGTGATTATCGCAGTAGTAATAGCCATAACAGGTTCTTTCGGTTGTTAGTATTTGCTGAGTTTAGCAGTACTTTGTTATAATTACAATCATTATTGAACAAAAAGTAATTCAAAGCTATTAGTTGTTAAAGAACGTTGAAAAGAATAAAAGAAAAGATTATAACGTCAGATAATAGTATTACTTCAGTTGGTCCGTCACAGAACTTTTTATCTACGTTACTTGAAATAATGGCGTATACAACTAAGTTTCTACTGCTGAAATGCTGCGGCTGATTAGAGAAGGATTGAAGCAATATTTTTTCGTAATCTACTTTTCGAAAAAGCCACTCGAGAAAGTGAGATAAAATCGTCTACTATCTATTCGAAAGCAGTCCGACGACAAAGACCTTTTCTTTCCGAATAAAATCGTAGGCGACTCGGGAAAAAAAACTGAAACTCTACAAGTACTATCCAGCTCTCGGTATTCGAAATGCGTCTCTACCAACGGCGCATCGATTAGCGAAGCCAGTCGTACCTCCAAAATTCTCCTCCGCTCAACAAGTGCTACCGCTCTCGCAGCAACGCTCTCTCCTCCCGCATATCTCGTCGACAAAAGAAACAATCGATTCCCCGCGAACGCGTGACAACGGACGCACGAAATCCCTCTCCTCTCCCCCCGCCTATCGTTCGAACGGCGGGCGGCTCTGTACACGTCAGCGGCGGAGGGTGCGATATTTTTCGGAGGGTGTCCCTTCTAACGAGGGGCTTTATCGGCAGTCAAGGGCACCGAGCAACCAGCCCGTATCATCTCCCTCTGCCTGCGCGAGCTGGCCCTCTGACGTCAGAGGCCGAGCGCCGAGGAAAAAGATTATGTAGGGCTCGAGCGCTAAAGAGACTCCACACGTCCAAGTGCTCTCCCGCGAGTGTTTGTCTCTGCGCAGTGAGCGCGGCCGTTTTACGCTCCCTTCGGCGACCGAGCTTCGCTAGCTCGCAAGGGTCGATCGCCCCTCGGGTTGCGCGGCCGCGCGCACAGCTGAGCGTCAGCGGGGAAAATCGAAGCGAGCGAAGGCGCGGGCCTGCCGCTCAGCTGTGGCGCGCCAGTCGGTTTCGGGCGAGCATGGGGAGCGCACGTGTGACCAGCGCCGAGAGCGTCGCTCACCTGCTGCCGATTCTGCTGCTGCCGCTGCTGCTGCTCCTGCTGGCGGGCTGTCCGACCAGAGCCGAGGTCTTCACCAACAGCTTCCTCGTCAAGCTCCGGGAGCCCCAAGCCAGGAATGTCGCCGACGGCGTCGCGGCCAGGAACGGCTTTCTCAACCTCGGCCCGGTTAGTGTGCGCCTCGCTTTCTTACGATACTGACTCGAGCTTTTTCTCTTGGTTATGCGCGAGCCTTTCCCCGCGTTTTTATTTACTTCCCTTGCGGGAGAGAGATGCTTTATTGGCTTCTGAATAAGTAATATGGCCTGTCTTGGTGTCGGGAGCCTCTGGCACGAATGCTGCGTGTCTGAAGTCACGGTGGCGTGGACATTTACTCGTACTACTCAGAACCTGTCGAGCTGACGGCTCTCATTGTTTACTCGCAATGCCATATGCTTTTGTTCGGCGTCGCGTTTCAGTTCGTTTTTTCTCGATTCTTTGCTGTTCTAGAGTTTCAATTAAATTGCGCATAAGCGAGGCAAAAAAGTTACGTGACTATTGTTGCTTACGTGTGAGCTCCACGCTACTCCTTTTATTTTTAGATTTTTCCTTACAATTGATTATAAAAGAGGGTAAGGCTTTATTTCAATGAAAAACAAGTTGCATATATTTTTCTATCCATCGCATTATTGCACAATGACATTTTCCTATCGTTTAATCAGTTTTGCACTATGTCCTGAATTCATAAAATTCTAAAGCTTAAAATAAAGCTTATAATAAAACTTTTGAAATTAGATTTCAAACAGCAATGCGTTGTTATACTTTGATCGGTCATTAAATTTTCTCGCGCCATTTCTGATGCACAACAGTATACGGGATATATCCAATCAAATAAAATTCATGATTCCGTTCGAAATGGATTTTGAATATACCTATATCTTTTGTCGAATTATAGAATAAGAAGATAGTTTGTTTGCCAAATGTTTAGTTGGGTGGATTCGAGGTGAAAATATCTTAATATTTGTATTTATTCATCAAGTTATTCATCCTAGTATATATATATATATATATACATATATAACAATTTATGAAATTAGGATTTCAATAAAAAATTATATCTATAACTACGCTTATCTTCTTCACTGATTCAATTTTTGGAACATTGAATACACTTTTTTTTTCTGTCCACTTTGCGGATCTCGATGTTTTTTTTAAAATTTCTAACACCCTTAAAATTACGTTGGAAGCAATAAACTTACGTATATCGATTTAGAATTATGTAAAAAATGGAACAAAATATATCTATTGAAAAAAGGTTAATATAAATTAAAAAATTGATGTATCAAAATTACTGAAATTATAATTTCAAAGTTTCATTTCCCTGGTAGAAATTGAAAACATTTTCAGAGCATTTTTTGGCCAGTTTTTCATAAATGGCCAAAAAATACTCCATAATTGGCCAATAATTGCTAAAATTTAATCTCAAAGCATTAAAAATGGTTTGATTTCTACTAGGGTTTTTTTGCATTGATTTTTTTTATTCACCCTTTTCTCATTTTATTGTGTACACTTTTATACAAGTTAATAGATAATTTAGTAGTACATCATGAAATTAATTTTCTACTAGATTATTGTATAAAATGACAATATCAATTTTAACTGCTGAAATTAGTCTTTCAAAAAATTATAGAATATCAGAAATATAAAATTCGTATTAAAAACTATTATTTGAGATTTTTTCTTTATAAATCTATACTGTAAGAAAATTTCCACGTATGTATATAATTTTTTTATGTAAATATTAAAATTCTATATTTATAGACCCGGAAGGTTTTCTACCAAGTAACTTTATATATTTTAGAGTTATGAATTCAAATAAAATAAATAGCAACGCTCTTAGATCAGTAAACTTTCATTCATTACAGAATTCATTTCTGAATAAGATTCCAAATATATAAGTGGGAGTTCAATCAAATAAATTTGAATAGTTCTCAAAATTTGTTATTATAAGAACTGAAAATAGAATTTATAGTTACACTAACATGAATCACATTTAAAAAGGAAATAATACAAATCAAATTACAGAAATGCAAATAAAATTTTGTTGATATTAAATTCAGTTGTTTTCATTTTATATTCATAATTGATGTATTTTATTGTTTATTTAATTATCATACATATTCATTACTGATTATATATGAAAATAAAACAATGGCAGATTTTAACTAATTTTGTCTTTGCTCAGTTTAAATTACATTTTATGATAAAATTTAATAATAAAATTTTTTATCTCCTGAATAATTTTGTAATACTTTGAATAGATAAATAAATTTCTTTAATCCTTTATTCATTAAAATAGATTTTTTGATTTTCGTATATTTTATAGATATTCTAAGGAGAGACTTACATTTTTTGGTCATGCATTTTGTTATGATATATTTTCTAACATAAAAATATGAAGGAAATCAGTCTAACGCTAAGATTTAAGAGTAACCGATGTTTCTTTAGACAGTTATAACTTGACAAAAATTAGTTGTAATGTTAATAGACGACATTCAAAGGGTAAAATCAAATCCTATCTATTAAAAAAAAGTTATCTAAAAACTATTATTTGTTTAAAAGTTAAAGCTAACAGAAATTTTGTGAAAATACGAATAAAATTGTGTTCGTGTATGTCTGTATATTTTTGAATGCTTTTTTGATTATAAATTTTTGTTTAGTTATAACTTTTGAAAAAATTTAGATTTTTGGATAACTTTTTTTAATCGGTAGGATTTAATCACACTCTTCGAATATTTTGGATTAAAATACTTTGCAATTAATTATTGTTAAATTATAAGTGATTAAACAAACAATGATTTTGTTTGCATTGCAAATGTTATAAAGATTTTATCAAAATAAACTAAAATGATTGTAAAAGTGATGATTAATCAAATATAAAGCACAAATTCAAAGTCATGTCAAGTGAGAGATTAATATTTACCACCTACTAATCACGAGTATAACAAATATCTATCAATCAAATAATAATAATACCCGATGAAAGTGCGTATTGTTTTCTGATGAAAGCACGTGTTTGAACTCTCTGTTTATAACAATGATTTTCTCTCTTCGCAGCACTAATATCACTATTAGATTTCACTATTAGATTATCGTTAAATTTTCAAAATTTACAGAGTTTCTATAGCAATATTATCATGAGATTTCTACCAGGGCTATGTTCATCTAATACCGAACTTTATTACGATCAAAATCAATTTTATAAAATTTTTATTTTAGTTTTGTACAAAATATAACCCTTTTTTAGAGGTTATGTTTTTAAACTATTGTTATATGGTATAAATGCGGAGGGGGACGAGAAAAAAAGACACCGGACTTACCTCGGCTGGGAATCGAACCCAGGACATTTCGTCATCCCGTGACACCTCCGTCCGCCGAGAAACGTCGTCCTCGACGTTTTTAATTTGCGCGCCGCGGTAATGCAGGAATCTGTTTCTTCTGCCGTTCCGAATTTTCGCGTGTGAGTTCGATCACTGAATGAAGCCCCAGCCGACCAACCTCGCTTCATCCCGCCGCTGTCACCACTTTAGTTACGGGCCGCGAATTAAATGAAGACCAAGCAAGGAAGGAAAAAAGTGGACGACGGAACTCGAACCGGGACCACACGATTGCGAGGCTCGTGCTCTAACACCGAGCTAACGTCCACGATGCAGCTTCGGTGCATACGAGCAGTCCTCGTATCTCCTTGCATCGTGGTCATCTTTCGCGCCTCGTCTGCGGATGACGTCATCATCCGTGACACTATTTATAGAAAAAAAATTTGAAGAAGCTTCAGTATAACTATATATATTCTGACTTCCATTCGTCAAAAAATGTTTGTTTTAACAAAAAATTAGTAATTTAAAGATAAGTATGTATAATTTTATCTTCAATTCTTTTACGTTTCTTTACGAAACCAAAATGACTTTTTAAAACTAAATATCTACTCAAATCCAATTGAACGGAATTTTACATTGCATGCAAAAGCAACTAAAAAAGGGTTTATTAACAGTCGAGAGTATTAGTTGTATTTTGTGATTGTTTTTGTAAAAATCGGTTGATGTATCCAGATGAAAAAGTAAATGAGAATAAAAAAAGCCGCGGTGTTTCGTACATTTGATAAAAAATGTACGAAATCAAAAATTTTCACACTCAACTCGCTAACTTTTCTAATTCGACGGCTTCCAAGGCACCTCACGGCGTAATTTCTTATACGAGGTATTTTCTTAAAAAAACTCGGCAAAGTCTTTGACTAACAGACCCGTAAGCTAAAAAAATCCAATTAATCGGCGCTCACGCGTGCTTATACGGCGGCAGCACGCGAGGGAAAACAGAATCGTATAGTCTCCCGCAATTGCGGATCAGGCAAAGCGATCCTCTCGCCGCGGGGGTCTCTCTCTCTCTCTCTACTCGAGTTAATAAAGCTCTCCTCTGAGTTTTTCCGATTCTCGTCTCGAGAATGTCGATTCGCTCTTGCTTTTATTTGACGCGCGACGCCGCTTATTCATATAAGCACCGGTGGATATCCTCTTTCGGTGAATTTGATGAAGTGCGTGGGCGACAGGTGGTCGGGATCTTCTTTTTTTGCTTTGCGCGGGAGAGTCTTTCGAGAGGATTTTCGACGGACAATTAAATTTGGGGAAGTACTGACGATTCTTGAAAAAAATACTCATTTTGTTGGAGCTTCGCGCTTTGTTTTAGTGCGTAAAAGGCTAGGAATTTTTTATTGGAACAAGATTACGTTAGAAACGACTTTTTTATTGGATTTAAACTAGAATTATCAGTATAGCTATCTGAATTTTTAATTGATTATATGTATTAGTGCCAAAAAAGATTGCGTGCCTAAGCCTGACTCATTTAAGCTTGTAATAAAGGGCAACTTAATAGGCTTGTAAGTGTACTTTGTAATAAAGGGCAATTTAAATATCAAAATGGATATTTGATTCAACTTAATCACTAGTTATTAAATTATTGAAAGCCGATTTATTCTTGAAGCCTTTGCAATTATCAGATAAAAGATCAATTTTTAAAAAAATAATTGTTATAAAATTTACATATACTTAATGTAAGTAATCCGTTGCAAAAATTTGCAAACTTTTATAAATTTGAATTGCTAATGCGATAATGTAGCTAAGTACATTTAAGTAATGTAAATTGTCTCGCAGCATAATCTTCTTTCAGCTTGTTAGTTTACTTGTCGTCTGTAATTTAAATTTTTTTATGAAAAGGTAATACTTGTCTTTACTAGAATCATCAGAATCCCTGACACGACTTCCTTTGCCTAACTTCCTTTGCATATTTACTTTTCCTTAATTTACAAACAATCGCGTCATGTCCTTCTTCCGATCGATTTGATAAACTGAGTAGTCGTTGTTGAACATTTGCGAAATTTTCAATAATTAAAATGCTAATCTCCCCCTTTTCCACTTGAATTTGTATGAATCATATCGAATATTATATTTTTTTTTAATTAAAAGACTATCCTTTTCCCTTTTTCCCTTCTATTAATAAAACTTACATATCATGCTTTACTTTTCTAGTAATAATCTGATAGGTATATATCTGATAGATTATTTGGCAAGGTGCGTTTTATACACATAAGAATCGTACACGTAAACATTGTACACAATTTAACATTGGTGAAATT
>JAWWEM010000010.1:27952226-27974462 GCA_035582935.1 Ormyrus thymus
CGACCTATTAAATAGCCACGGGACTTATCTATTAACTATTTTCCTGGCCATTTTCAATGCTGGAAATTCTACCAGGGTTTGCGAGTAATGTAATGATGAACATTTTAAAGTTATCTACAACTAATTAATTTTTTTATTTATTAGAATACAAAATTTTATTTATTAGAATACAATTTTAGTATTCGCAGTTCCTAAATTTCGTATAAAAAATTCATCTAATATTTTTAGTTTTGTAAAAATTCTGAAAAAAGTATTATTTTTTAAAATGCATAAAATTTCAAGCTGTCAGTTTATAACAAAGCCGTTAAAGTTCGTTATTCATTTAATTAAAAAATTAGATATCGCCGATTTTTTTTAAATTCCCATTTTTTAATGAATCACAAAAATAATTATGATACTACACTCAGAAAAAGAGTCCTCTTTTACGGAAATGATTTGCCTCTGAATCCAATCCGCTCATTATAAATAGATTTTCCTTTGAGATCGAATAAAATCTTTTTGAATCGAAAAACCATAATTTTCATGAGCAGAGGAAAATCCTCTCGAAATCAATCCTCTTTCGTACCAGAGGATTTAAGCTAGTCACAAAAGGACTGCTTCCTCGCCGTGCAATCCGTCGAGAATGTAATTTACACAAAGTGCATCTTTTCAGCTATTTTTATAAAATACAACTATGCTTACAGTATTTGTCATAAAAAAAATCAAAATAACTCAAAATAACAATATAGTTGGTCTAAAAAATGAAAAAAATAGTACATTATGAACCTAGGAAGCGAAAGTAAAGAATGTTTCAGATGGCATGTATTTATTGGCCGAGACAAAGGACGCGAAATGGTTATTTCGCGGCCTAGGACAAAATATCGACTTTTTTTTCAAAAGGCAAAAAGTAAAGGGGAAAAAATACTTTTTTAAAAAAGCCTCTGGGGCTTACCGGGGCTTTTTTAAAAATTATTTTGGCCTAGGCCGCGATATGACCACTTCGCGTCCTGCACAGGTTTTCATTTCGCGGCCCTCCTACAATAAAATAAAATATGCACCTACGGAGTGAATAAAGAATGTCTCAGATCGCATGTTTATCGACTTCGGCTTCGCCTCGGCCAATAAATACATACGATCCGAGACACTCTTTACTTTCGCTTCCTAGGTGCATAATGTACTATTTTTCCCCCATGGGAAAAAAACTTTTTTAAAAAAAAAGTTTTCCCCACTGAAGGCCTTCAGCAGGGCTTAATGGGGCTCGTTTTAAGAAAGTTTTTTTCCACTTTTGCCCTTGGGGGGGGGGGCGCAATCTAACCTTTTACACTTCTCATGGCAAAATTAGCAATCGATGACTATTAGAGATTTTTTTATATTTTTGTACAAAAATTTTATACGAATTATATAGAATCAAACTTTTACAAAATTCAAAAATAAAAATATAAAATCTTGTTAAAGTTATATAAATTATTTTTACGTGGGGAATTGTTCAAAAAAGCCGCGGTAAGCCCCGCCAGAGGCGGGACTCACCGGGTTCTTCTTTCCCTTTTGGGGAAAAAAAGTACTTTGGCGGAGCTTATCGGGGCTTTTTTCAAAACGTTTTTTCCCCCTTGAAGAAAAAATACTTTATTTCCCGGTAAGCCGCCGAGAAAAAAAACTTAAGCCCCGCCGGAGGCGGGGCTTACTGTCGATAATCAATTTTTAAAATTGAAAATACATTTCCGTCCAAAATGATTTCCTTTTTTGACCATGCAACTTGATTTAGAGAGGATTTTCCGTGGATCACAAGAGGAAATTCGTTAGGACAAATATTGAGATGAATTAATTTCCTCTTCTAAAAAGTGGATTCTTTTTGTAATAAGAGGATCGTTTTTTCAGTATACCATAAAATTTATTCATTTAAAATTTAAAAAACTATTGCAAAAAAAATCGAACAACTTTATATTATCTATTCATTCATCTAGATTCGACGCAATCTGCAAGCAATTCCCTAATTCAGTAGCCCAATCGCTCCTTCTCCTCGTTAATCACAATAATCCTCCACAGCTAAGCGACGGCTCGATCTCGGAAGCTCCACGGCGCGTCTCCGTGGAGGGCGGCCCGGGCAGCGGCCGCACGACCCTCTGCCTGCGCTACCTGTACCAGTGGGCGACGCAGGGCGACGGTCCGGCTCTGGCCTTCATAGTGCCGCTGCGCGAGCTCCGCGGCGGCCCCCTGCTCAACTACCTGACGCGCGAGCTCTTCCCGCGCAACGGCCTCCTCACCGAGACGATACAGCAGGTCTGGCGGACGATGCAGCTGCTGGAGGACCGCGTCCTTTTCATCCTCGACGGCTACGACGAGCTGCCGGCCGGTAGGGCTTCCCTGGGCGACGCCGCCGACCTTCTCGAGGGCAGACTCTTCCCCGAGGCCAGGGTACTGGTCACCTGCTCGAGCAACGACGCCACGACCATCGGCCCGCTCGTCCAGAGAAGACTGCACCTCGCCGGATTGGAGTGGCCGCACGTCGAGAGGCTCTGCGTTGCTTACTTCATTCACAACGACATGGCTGAGAAGGCTTGCGAGTTTCTCGAGGTGCTTAACGTCCAGCCGCTGAGCGTCAGGCAGCTGGGACAGCATCCGCTGGGTTGGGTCATGCTCTGCGTGCTTTATCAGGTAAAATTTGTAAAAAAAAACTAAAAATAAGCCTTTTCCAAACCGCCCTCCTTCCGATAAATACAAGAAATAACATGTATGCCTTTCAGGATTACGGAAACCTGCCGTCCGAGATGAGTGCCTTGGTCCAAGCAGCCGTCAAGTGTATAGTGAAGCGCAGCCTGGAGCCGGCAGTGCCGAGCAACGAAGAGATACCCGGCCACTGTCGCAAGCGGCTCGAGGACTTCGGCAAGCTCGCTCTCGCGGCGCTGCGCGAGAATCGCTGCTGCTACACCGAAGCCGAGTTGAGGACGCGCGGCGGCGGCCTTGAAATCACGAGGCTTGGATTTCTCAATAAAGGTGCGATTTCGGTGCTCGTGGCTTCCGTTTTCGGTGTGGAGAGATTGCTCTCTTATTGGGATTTTTACTTTTATTAAAATTAATTATATTTCTTTGCCTAACTACTGGTATTTACAAAATATATAAAACAGTTGTCCAATATTTGCACTGAGAAAAATAAGTAGTCGAAATAACTACTTCGGGTTGTTAAATGTGGACAACTGACTCCCGTCTGTTAATCCATTAGAAAAATTGTTGAAATAATGCATTTTCTTTTGAAACAAAAAAATTTTAATTAAATCAACAAATATTGTGAATAAACTGCCAAAATGTTTTTCTCTTAAAATGACTAAAATAATGACATTGATTCAATAAGTTTTTGTCTTTAAACTAATAATTTATTTATTGAAACAAACAGAATTTTAAATAAACGAATTAATATTTAGATTAAACCACCAAAAGTTCTAGCTGCTAAATAATTAAAATAATAATATTAATTCAGTGAGTTTTTATTTTAAAACTAATTATTGAAATTATTGAAATTATTTATTGAAATAAACAATTTTTTTATTAAAGTAAAACATTTTTTATTAAATGAACTAATATTAATCTTCTGAATCCATTCGAGCTTATGTTTTTTATATTTAATACGGCATATTAACCTGTTCTCGAACATTTAATAAATTTAACAACGACTTAATAGTTATTTTCGACTATCCTGTTATGATTAATTCGGTATTAATCATAACAGGTTATGATTAATGTCGTATTTTTTTAATTGTTCATTTCAGTTAAAACTAAACAATGTAATGTATTAGTTCTGAAATTATTTTCCCGAGTAGAAATGTATTTCAGGGGAAAATGAGGGCCCTATATAAGACACCTAAGAATGATTATAAAGGCCTTGTAAGGTATATTCTCAGGTGTTAATGGGGGCTACTTAAGGGCCTCGTCAGGCAATATCAAAAAAGAAGACAGAACATCGTGCATTCTCATCCGTAACTAAATCTAATATTATTGGGGACGTTTACGTAATTTCTCATTAGAAATTTACTGAAGAAATAAAATTTGTAATAGAACTATATAAAATTTCAATTTTTACTATAACTTTACAAATAGAAATGAAAATTTTTTTTATTTAAATTTACAAAAATTCTTTTTATGAATATTAAAATGATTGTATTAAAAATCATTTTTTTGTTTAGATAAGTAACTTTATAAAATTTTCTAATAAATTATAAAAGGATTAAAACTTTGCGGATATATAAATAAAAGTTGTTTTTTAGGCGAGAATTATTTATAAAAATTTTAATGCAAATGTTTAAAAAAATAAAAAATAACTATTTATTCAAATAAATTAGTGTAACAAAGAAATTATAAACATTTCTTGTACATCAGTTGGTAATTCAAACACTCAAAATAAATTCTATTATAAGTCGTTGTACATTTTTAGGCCATATTGCCAATGAAAATTTATATATAATAAAATAGTTTAATAATACTTAAACTAATACATACATACCTTCAATTTTCAAACAATACTTTAAGAAAATTATGAAATTATTTTTTAATGAAATTATCAGATTATTTTTTAATCAAATATAAAGTATTAAATATTACACTATTGAGTATTAAGTATTAAATATTACTTATTGAAGTATAAAGTATTACAACGGTCTCTATTTATAATCTTTGCCACGGGAGTTTAAATAGTCTTTATTGACATTAATTTCAAAAGTCTTTGCTATAAACGAACAAACCGAAATTCATAATTAAATTTTAAGTAAACACTAAACAGTTAAATTTTTAAATTTAAAAAGAATTCATTTGAATAGTTTTGCCGCCTGGGGTCCTTAGAATCACCTTATTTTAATAGAGACCTTAGCAGATAACCTTATAAGGGCCTTATGATCTAGTCAGGCTACCCGAAAAATGTTCTACTCGGGTTCTTAAGATACCATTGTAGGTAAGTGGTTAACGAGTCTGCCTCCCGTGCCGAAGGAGCCCGGTTCAATTCCCATCATCATCATCGATATTTTTAATTTATTTATTTGTAATAATATGTACTGTAATTAGTGAAAAATATAAATATAAAATAATAATAATATAATAAATAATAAAAATAAATAAATGAAAAAATAAATAGAAGAAAAAAAATAAAGATGATGAAATAAAATAAGTTTTTTAATTTTATAATATTAATAATATTCTATTGCTTTAATACCTCACTGGGCCGTTCAATTAACAGTCTCTGGTTTGTTAAATTAACAGAAAAAGGTAATATTTATCAGTTTTTTTTTTTTTTCAGTCTGTATTTATTGGCACGAGGCTGTTGTTTCGACTACTTTTTTCTCTCAGTGTGTAGTAAATTAATATTTATTCGCATTTAATCTAAAAGTATAAGTTTTAATTAAACTGCGCATTCTATATCAGCAACTAAGCAAACATTACCTAGTGTTCTGAAATGTCTGTTATTTTACATGAAATAAAAACACGCGTTAATGGAAAGTAAATTTTATTGACGAAAATCTAGTGCAACTAAATTCGTTCTCCGAGTCGGAGTAAATAACCAAGTACATCATGAAACTGTTGCAGGCCTCACCTTCGGGCAACGTCGCAAGTCCGACCTGTACACGCCGATCCACCTGTCGGTGGCCGAGTTCCTGGCGGCGTACTACCTGTCCTCGGTCGCCCAGTACGCCAACATCCTGCGCCGCGAGCTCGAGGGCCTGCCGTCGGGCATAATCGGGCACCTGGCGGGCCTGCTGGGCCCGAAGACCCACCTCGTGCTGAACCAGCTCTGCCCGCTGGAGGTGCCGCCCCGGGCGATGTTCTCGCTGCTGAAGGCGGCGGGCGCCTCGGACGGCAACGTGGCCGCCATCTGCCGGCTGGTGGGGGCCGGGCCCAGCTTCGGCCCGGCGCCGAACGAGCGGCCGCCCGCCCCCCTGGTCCACACCTCGCCGCTCGAGCTCGAGGGCTGGGCCCGCATCCTGGAGAGCTCGGCTTGCAGCCTCGAGGCACTCGAGGTCGTCTTCCAAGTCGAGCGCGGCTCCGACCCCCGCTACCTGGACGAGTTCTTTGAGGCACTCGCCGGCAACGAGAGCGTCAAGCTCGTCAGGATCACGTCGCTGCTCGGGCAGGAGTTCCCCGCCGACGAGGTGCTCAGGCTCGCTGAGCACGTCAGGAGCGTCCTCGCCAAGAAGCGGCTGCACGAGTTCGAGCTCGTCATCACCTGCCTCGAGGAGTCGGCTCACGATCGGTAACTCATGGATAAATCATTCTGTTCCCTCTCAAATTTCGCTCGGTTCGTTCGAACGGTGATTTATCGCCTTGAAATTGAACTACGGTAGTACAAAAGGGAAATCGTTAAAGGCTCTTTTAATAGTGCATAAAAACGTATACCGACTTGTTCTTTCCGCTCATTATTTTATTTACGAGAAAAAGAATCGGGCGAAATTTCTCTTTAATAGCCCGTGCGTATCGCGTAAATGTCGACTCTCGCGCCGTATTCGCCGCGAGCGGAAAATCCACGAGCCGGCGCGACCGTAATAAAGCGCTTAAAACTTCATAAAGTCGCGTCGGAGAGCGAGAGGAGCGATAGGCGGGAGAGTACAAGGCGCCGAGTCACGCTTGAAAAAGGAAGTCCCGTGTAGAAAAAAGAAGAAGGAGGGAGAGATCTCGCGACGGCGAGAGAAGAAAAAGAATATTCAGCGGCGCGCGGATAATACGCGTCTGAGGCGGCGGCGTTCAGCGGATCCCTGATGCCTTCCGCGCCGGGCGGATGAATTATTGCGAGCGCACAGAGGGAGGCTGATCGAGCGAGCCGATATGAGAGTCCCGAGCGCCGCCCGAGAACGAGGATATTTCCTGCTTCCTGTCCGTCCGCGGGATCAGCCCGCAATATATGAAGTCTTTTATGCGGCCCGTCCTCCCGGCGGCCGCATCGTTTCATTATCTCCTTCTCTGAAAGGACCTTTTCTGCAGGCTCTCTCCCTCTCTCTGTCTCTCAAAGAGGGTAGCAGCCCACGGCATTTGACAATGAGACCGGCGATTTTCCTCTTTCAAAGAGTTTTCACGCGACGAGCTCTCTCTCTTTCTCGGTCGGGCTCCCTCTTTCGCGTAAACAAACGGCTCAGCGCGCTGTTATTAAGAATTATGGAATAGTTGAGAAAGTTGGCCGAGGAGCTCGGTGCTTCACGTTGCTTATCAGATTCATTGCCTACATGTATAGATTTGAAAAAAAGCATTCTCAACACTTCGAAATTCATCGAGCTGATATTTCAGTAGTATAACCCAGGTGTGATCAGACAAAAGAAAAATCAATGAAAAATAATATTTCAGTCTAACATTAACACTACTAATTCATATTTCACTAAAAATTTGTTAACCACAATCATGCTAGTTTAAATCTGAAAATAGGTCTCTGTATCGAAATGAAATTCTAGTTTAAATCGATCTAGTTCATGCTCTTTGAAACCTCACTGTCCTCCTCTTAAATCCTCTAATAGGAGAGGGAACCGCAGAGGCTAAAAACGTAAATAATCCATCGACTTGTCTATCTACTTACAGCGTCTTCCTCTGTTTCTCTGTGGCAGTCTGGCTAGGCAGCTCGCGAACTTTGTCGTGAGCAAATTCCATGAAGTTGGAGCAAAGTGCAGAGTCGAGCAGCACTCGGGAGAGTTAAAGCCGTGCACTGAGCGACGGAGCGAGAGGAGCTCCCTCTCTCTCTCTCCAAAGCCAGCGCAGTTACACGGCCCAGCGGGACCGAGCGCTGAAAAGCCGCCGCGGCGCAAACGCGTTTATTTATCCACGAGGGCGACGATTTATTGGCCTCAAAGGGCGCGAGAGCAGCCGACTAAAATGCTACCGGAATAAGAGCGCGAGATAAGGGAGTGCGCGCTTCGACTTGCCTTTGAGACGGAACCGACGCGATCGCTTGCCCAGTTGCCCCGATGAATTGATAAATTTGCCAGACGTGAGAGCCAAGGGATGATTGCAGATTGGAGTGCGTGGTGAGCGCGCTGTGCCGGGGCATGAGCCAGGCGTCCACTCAGCTGTCGCGGCTGGTGCTCGACATGAATCTGTCGGGCGAGCAGGTGTCGAGGGTCTGCGACTCGCTGCGCCACTGCAATCAGGTGCAGGCGCTCCATCTGCCGCACCTCGGCTGCGGCTGCGAGGGCCTCGCCGCCGTCGCCGACCTCCTCAAGGAGCGGCCCCTCCTCGCGCTCAACCTCGCCGGCAGCTGGGGCGCCAAGAACGAGGACCCCTCCAGCTCCGGGATCAGCATGGGTGAGTCTCGCATTATAATCCGCCTCTCGGACGTTGGCCTGTCCCTCGGTCGGTGACGCGAGCGGTTAAGCCGGCCACGGACGATCGCGTCTGATTAGTCCGCCAGACGGACGAGGGTATTGCGCGTCCGCTGGACGTTTCTCCGCTAATGCCGCCGACTGAGCTTCGGTTTGGCTTGCCTTGATGGAATTTTCTAGTGCATTAGCAAGTATAATTTTAGACTGTCTGCGCGGTATCTTAGGAAAAGTATATCGAATTTTCAAGTGAACAACTTCAAGTCCTTTTAAACGCTCTTAGAATAATGCAAAAATAATATCCTTCTCGGATACAACAACAAATTAATTCTAAAAAGGGAAGAATAATATCTTGCACGACCATGTTAGAATAATGTAAGAAAAAGAATATCTTACTCAACTGTGTTAGGATAATACACATTTACAAAGCTAGTCTGTAGTTTAGGTAGTCGAAAATCACTAATACAAAATAAAATGACAAGCGTTTATACAGTCAAATAAAGTCCAACATAAGCACTGAAAGTCAGAAAACTGTTCATTTAGATTTTATATGGTAACTTTCACAGTGAGGTACCAGGAACCACTGTCTAATTCAAAACGTGAACAAAATAAAACAATTATAAAATATTATTCTTCGGATACGAAGCGTAGATCGAAACAAGCACTATGCAAAAAGAAGGTATAAATTTTATAGAAAAATAATTTTTAATTGCTGTTTTCTAAATAATGCAAGCGAAACAAGTGAAAAAGATTTTTTTTTTATTATTTCTTAGAATATTTCCATGTATATTTCAGTAATTACATACGTACAATAAAAAATAATACACAGTTAACAATAGCTAAAAACATCACTCGCGAAAACACATTATGAAAAAATAAGTAAATCGCTTTTTATTATTATATATTCTATAAAAATAACTATCAAAATAATCATGCACTGTCAAAATTCTATCGTTTTAAGAACTTGCCTAATTAAATATAAAAAATCGAGTATCGAGCGCGTAATATTTTCTTTTTTTGAACTTATGGACGCAATTTTTCAGTATGATTTTACTATACTTGATTTAAACATATGACAACATAGTCTCCCAATTTTAAAAATAAAATATTAATCCTTTTATGTTAAGTATTTCAATTTAATTTTAATTATTTAGTTTCAAATATTTATGAAAATTTAAATCTAGCGGATGTAGAAAATTCTCGCGCCTATTCCTTACCGACCAATCAAAATCAGTCTTTAAAGGCTTCACAAGATCCGGCCATCACTTTTGTAAGAGAGGATCCTTTACCACATCAAATCATCTCTTCAATATCAACACTATATAAGAATTGTCTACGCGTACGTTTTTGAATAGTGTAGGAATACCGTAGTTTATGCACACTGTTTAGAAAAATAACTTTGCAGATACTTATAAAAAGAAATATGTTTTAAAAACGGTACATCGAGCCCAGCCACCTTAAAAACAAAAATATTATTTCTATCATTTAATTTGTTTTCACATTAGATTTCAATGCAACATTAGTTCTGAAAACTGTTCGTACAGACTTGAGGTGGTTATCTCCAAGTAACAGATCGCCGATAATGATGTCCAGGTGGTGCGCTCTGTAGTTTTGGGGGTCTATTTGTCGAATAAACTTAAAATGGTTATCTCCAAGAAGCAGATCGCTGATGATGACATCTAGGTAGTGCACTCCGTAGTTTTCGGGTTCTACGTATCGTTTCACCTTAAGGAGGCTCTCTTAAAGTGCCAGGTCGCCGATGATGAAGTCCAGGTGGTGCGCTCCGTAGTTTTCAGGGTCTAGGTGTTAATTTAGCTTGGAGTAATTATCTCGAAGTACCAGATTGCCGATGATGGTATCTTCGTAGTTTACGGGGTCTAGGCGTCGATTCATCGTCAAGACGCTGTCTGACGGAACTTATTCGCCGATGATGATGTTTAGATGCAGTCTAAAGTTCTAACACTTAGAGATAGTCTCCATAAATCGAATCGATATCTAGACTCTAACTTCTGCAGAGCACACTACTTGGACAACGTCATCGCTGACTCGGTACTTAGAGATAGCTACTTCAAGTCTATTCTACAAATAGACCTCGAAAACTACGAAGGGCACTACTTGGACATGATATCGGTAACCGCGGTTACTTGGAAGTAGCCACCTGAAGTTTATTCGACAAATAAACCCCGAAAACTAGGAAGCGCACTACCTGCATGAAGAATTATTAGATTATTTATATTTTTTCAACTTTAATAAAAAGTTTAAATTGTTAATTAAATTTGTTAATGCGCAAACTTTTGAATTTAAATAATAAATTCAAAAATGTTCGAATATTAAATATGATATTCGATGATCCATTGCGCATGATGTGAGGTTATACTCTCCGTTGAAACTTTGAAAGTTTAAAAACAGTTGACATCAACAGGCAATCTAACGGCAGAATCACCCTTAAAAATGTCCACACGCCCCGCAAGTGTCGTACATGCGCGCCTGGCCCGGCCTGCGTGTGTCACCCGGTGCGCCTTACTTCATTTCTACTCGGGGGATAAGTGGTTAACGCGCCCCAGCCGCCGTCAAAAAAAAAAATGATTATTTCTATCATTTAATTTGTTTTCACATTAGATTTCAATGCAACATTAGTTCTAAAAATACGAACAACGGAAGTAAATTTTTTTTTAATTTAAACTCGCATTCAAAAAATTAGCATATGGGGATAGCAAAAGATAATATTATTTCAGTATGTCCAAGCGTTACTATAAAATATAGTAATTTTTATTACATGATATATTACATTTTCTTATGACATTTTTCTCAGTAAAGATATTATTCTTTTTTTACAGTTGATTGGTTCTTGTAATTGGGGAGAGTCTTTTATAAATACAAAATGTTATAAATATTTTATTTTGACAGCAGCAGTATTAGTGCAAAATAATCAAATCCCTTTTTTTTATAATCATCACAGAAAAATTCAAAACTCCTTTCAATGCATTCTTTAAGTTTACTCTCAAGTCTATTTCCGAATTTTTTGGATACTGTAAATATTGAGCTTGAGATATTGTGAAATATTACGCCATGAACTGCTAGACTTACTGCTAATCACGGTTCATTTACTAAACGATAAAATCTGACAAGAATCTTTCCTACATTAGATCCAAGTAATACTTTACTGAAATTGCTTTTTTAATGAAGGATTTCACGTTCGTCAGATACCAATCAGTCCTTAACAAGTTCAGGGACAGAAAATTGAAAATACTACCAACAGAAATAAATTGCAGCATTTTTCGAAAACAAACACAAGATCTTACAAAATTTTAAACTTTGTAGCTATCGTAGCATGTAATGAAAGAATACAAGTTTCTGATAAAAAGTTTCTAGAAGAGAATTTATATTTTATAATTATTTTGATAGAAACTAAATCTTCGTTATTCATTTTTATTTCTTTCAGTTCAATTTGAGAATAATTGCAAATTTAATGTCTGTTTAAAAAACAACTTTTTTTTTTAAATAATTATGCGCGTAATGAAACTTGTTAAAAAGTTATCTGGATTTAAGTAAATTAAAGTGATAAAGTATTCGAGTAAATTAAAAAAATATTTATATTTCTTACAAACTGTCTCATTACATTAGGAGCTCGAAGAACCTCGAAGGAATAAAAAATGTTCTTATTGAAATTCACTCAACAATAATCCTGAAATAACGAGTCTATCATAAATTATAACAACTGTAAAAAGTTTATTAATGAAGTTGACTTTCTTATAAAGTTAAATTTTAGTTCGAATGTAATTTAAACTTTAATGCTGTTTAATCATAAAAAAACTTTTTTAAAAGCATAATTCTTTTCCGATAACTTAATAAAATCTTAATTATTTTATTTATAAATATTAATTTATTCGATCTAATTTGAAAATATAACGACCGTAAGATTGTTAATTCTACTTTCAATCAGTACTCCTTTTTCATGTATAATTCCTGTATTATCTGCTAACCCATAATCTTCCTCGCGTCGTTTCTTCATTTTTGCCCGCCGTTCGTTTCATTCACTTATCTAACCGCAGAGACGAATGAAAATCCCGACGAGTGAACGACGCACGTCGAATCGAATTCGATCGCGGTCAAAAAGCGTTCTCTTGCGTAAAATTTGCTGGCGCGCCCGATTCCATCGCCATGACAAATTTCTAAAGAAAGAGATCTGAATTTCGCCGGTATGCATAAATTATTGTAAATACCCTCGAACGAGGAAAAAGTGCCGTCGAAGCGCCTCTCACGCCCGAGCACGTCCCGGGAATTTGAACAGGGATCGCGTGCGCAGTCGAACGCGAATTCCCGATCGAGACGCGCGCATAACTCAGCGCAAAATTACCAAAATTTATCGCCAGCTCCTCCAGAGCCCTAGACGGGTTAAAGGAGCGCGAACAAGAGATAAGAAGGAGCTCGGGCGCAGGCTGGATCGTCGGGAGGAGAGCCGCGCCATTCCGCTGCGGCAGCTGTATTCGCTCCTCGAGTGCAGTAGACCAACAGCGAGAATTACGCGCTGCCATCTCTCGACTCTGCATGCACTGCCGCCTAATAAATTCGCCGCGCGCCTTTTTCCTCGACGGATACTATATATATACACGCTTCTCGCTCGCTTTTTTTCTTTCTCTCGAAAATAGCGGATTTTCGTGTAAAGATCGAGGATACGTGCCGAGTTTATTGGGCCGGCTGACGCTGCAGTCGTTACTGCGAGCAAACTGACTTACACATTTTCTGCCGGCTATGGCTTAGACGATCTGTGCACACAGCTGTGCGTTGGCTGCACGTACAGCCTTGGTAAGGGAATCACTTCTCGAGGCCGTTGCCGTTACTCATTACGCGCGGCTTCTCTTACACTTTTTTCTTCAAAGTCATAAGAAAACTCAGTATCGCCGACGGCGGGTAAAAACGAGCTTGGACGAATGAAAATTTTGGAGAAAAACTAAGAGCTCTTGAATTAAAATCAGACTCGAACGTACGGAGTTAACTGGCCCGGCACTCTTGAGCGTCGGTAAAAGGGCGGCTAATCGCCCCGGCCGGACGGAGGTGCAAACTCTTAGTTTACAACGAGGCATAAACATCAAGTTTTACGCTCGGCCATTTTTTCACCCCCGCGGCCGGGGTTAAAGTTTCGTTTTACGCGGCCGGTGGCGGCGAAAAAGAACGACTCGCGATAAAGTAAAAAGTCACACGAGACGAGTAGGGCGGGGTTCGGCAAAGGGTTGAGCTGCTCCTCGACGAGCCAAGGGCCGGAGAGCGAGAAAGGTACTTTCGATCGAAAGTCGTGCCTGCAGTCTGTTTCAATTATTATCCTCTTTCTTGTTTCCGCCCTATCACCCCCGGTATCTTTCATTTAATATTTTCAGCCTTTTCCTTTTGCCGCATCTTTTATTTATTAGAAGCGTCCTTGTATTTTTATTAAGACTTAAATACCCCTACTGGATTTTTTGGAGTCGTTCGAAACTTCTTTATTTAAAAATTTTAACAATTAAATTTGCTGTTAAGGTACTAGTTTCTGCGAATGCAGCTCGAGCTTTAAGGAAAAGTTATCTTTTAAATATTTTAAAACATCTTCTCCGCTCGTTGAAATAAACTTTTGCTTTATCTCTCCATCTATATTTCTCCTCCTTAAGTAATTGAGATTAAAACGCCGGGGCAAAATTATAAAAATCATCAAACGCCGCAATAAAGCATAAATTATCTAATTTATTCGGAACTATTACGCGTAAACAATAATAAAAAGCTGCTTCTTTTCAATTAAAGCCACTTGCAGCCGAGCCCGACTTTTAAATTAGCAATTGCCGAGCTAATTGTACGAAGAAAGTCTAAGGAGCGGAGGGTATAACCCTCTCCGAGCGGCGCGAAATCCTCCGCAGAAAGAGCAGCGAGAGAGAGAGAGCAAAGAACGAGAGGAGAATGCAATTTATCTGCGCAATAGCGCAATTAAGGTTAATACAGCTCGAGCTCCGCGGGGAAAGAATAAGCCGGAAAATGATTGTCCCCGCGGAAAAAGCAAACACAAAGCCATTATCCTCCGGCGAAAAAGTCCGCGCCGCGCGCGACAAAGCAAAAGAAAGATTTGCTCCCCGTTGCTTAGCGGCCCGCATGGCCCATATATGGCCCGTTATATAGACCGGCGCGCTTTGGCTTCGCCCCGGTAATGCTCTTAATGCAGCTATTTAAATTACGCAGAGTGCTTTTACCTCGAGCCGCCGCCGCCGCCGCCGTCGCCGCTGCAGCGAGCAAAGTCTGGCCCGACCGATTGCTCTCTGGCAGCTCGACGACGACGACGTTCAATCCGCTTAAATGTTTGAGCGCGAGGAGAAAAAAAAGGAGTCAGCTGGATTCAAAGGATCGGACGCTCGGGAATCGTTACAAGCCACCAGATGCCAGACCCCCGCTTATTGCTCACTTCCATTTAAATGATCAAACAGAGGGCGGATGAGCTCGTGGCTTAATTAGATGCAGCGAATTTCGCTAAGGGCCGTGTTTTTTGAAGCGAGGCTTTTCTTAAATCGAATTTTATAAATAAGACTGTATAAAAGAATAAGAACACAAGACTCGCCAGTATACCATACAGCTAATTCGATTAAGCAGCTTAACGATTCGCGTTCGCCGAGCCGCGATAAATCAGTTCGGAGACGCACAGCTGGCAAGTCGGTCCCCCAAATGACACTTCCTCCGGGCGGCTCGGGGAAGGAGGTCCCCGGGAAAATAAGGATGTATGAGGAGCGAGCCGTTACGGCTGATGGAGCGCCGACGCGACCCCGTCGCTCTTCCGCTCGGCGAAAACGGCGGCGGCGGCGCTGACAAGTAGGAGGAGAACGAATGGAGAATTATTAGCTCTCGGGCGCGACGCGGAAGCTTTTCATTTGCGTTAGATCGGCTGAGTGCGAATCTCGAATTCCTGCGCCGGGCGAGGGAGACGGATGTCGTCGAGTTCGCGAGATCTTCACCTAACCGTGAAGAGGAGCTCGGCAATTCGATTACGGGCGCCTTCCCTCTTGGGGGCTGTTTATTAATTGCTAATGGAATTCGAGTGGACTATTATTTCGAATTCCAAGTCGGGATCCGCTTGGAAGCATTTTAAATGATCGCTATTTGAAAAATAATAAGTCATTTATTTAAGCAAATCTAGTGTAACCTGCAAGTTTATAAGTTTTTACCGTTTCAAAAGAAGCGTCTCACATTACTTTAACGGTCAGTAGAGAAACGTTAAAATTTTGCAAAAAGAAGTTAATTAGGGTACCGACAAACATCAACAAACATTTTTTTACTAAATATCTGCTCTGCGGAAAGCGCGTAAATATTTACACTAGTAAAGCAATTTTCAAACGTTTTACTAAGAAAATGTATTTGTTTATGAAAAAAGCTTTGGAAAAGCAGTTGCAATAACATTAAGAAAAATTGATAGCTAAATTTACGCACATTAACATCTACTTTCCCGCAATTACTATTTCAATGATTCTCGAGCGGAAAATAAATTTAACGAACAAAGCATTTTGCTCGCGCCGACATTGGAGGAAGAAATTTCATTAGTTAAAAGTAAAGCGAGCACGTAAACGGTAAAATTTTCATCGCAGCCCCCGAAAAGGCCGTTCCCCCCGCAGCGCGGCAGTCCAGTAAGGTAAACATTCCGCAAGGCTCGCGCGCCGCATCAATTTCGCAGGAGCAACTTGGCAGCTGCGCCGGGGCGCAGTCTGCTTTTGACAAGGTTACAATATCGCCAACTTGTCGCAGCGCGGATTCCAGACGAACGGGGTATGTACCTCATAGTTGATCGTCGCGCGCGAAAACCGTCGGCGGGAGGAAGACAAGACACAGCGGGGCGCGAGAAGTGCCTTTGGACGAATTTACGGGGCCGCAGACGCGGGCGGCGACTTTGAATAAGGGACAGGAACGTGGTCTGACTGAAACTCAGCGCGGCGCGTTTAACGTGTACACCCGAGTCTAGGCGCACACACGATCCTCCCTCCGCTCTCCGAGGGTGTATACAGACGTAAGTACGGCCGGGGTTTGCGCAAGCAGGCGTGTACTTAGCTCTGCGCGCGTAATTCAACCGAGAGCGGCAGCCAGACCCAGAGCTGAATAATTCCTGGCCAATTCCAGACTCGAGTAATTGGCCACGCGCTGTTAAACGCCCCTCGATAACTTTGCTTAATTCCATTTTTATCGCAAGCTGGCGTCTTTACCGAACGTTTCGACTGGCGTTCGTTAAGGTGGGAAGAGGACTTCAATTAAAAAACTTCTGTCGAGTATCGAAAATATATAATTAATTTATTTCTGCATCGTAGAAAATATCAGCCCAAAGCTGGAGAATACTTTTCTTAAAGCTAAAGTCTTGAAGCAATAAAATAACAATTTTCAATTTTGACAAGAAAAGCGATTCGTCGCTTGAAACATTGATAAAATTTACACTCGCGGCGCTCTCCGCGTTTCACCTCGAAAAATAAATTGCAAACGGTTAAAATGTACATCCTCAGCGGCCGTATATACGTGCGCTTTGCATACAAGAAAGAGGGTCCGCGCTAAATTTTCTCCACGGGAGCCTGCCTGAATTTCTCATATCGCATAACGTTCCTGCTTACAAAGTGCGACAAAGATTTTGTTTATCATGACTTCTGCCGCTGCGCGCGCTGCACAATAAATCCCTTTGGCAGGCGTCGTTGCACTCTGGCCTCACAGGCGAGTTTCTGTACATGTTTCTGAAATGCAATTGTTTCAATTTTAAGCGCCTTCCTCGGTGGAAACTAAACTCGATCTTTTTCTAATGGGAATAAATGAGAATTTGTAAAAAAATAAGGAAAATAGTACCTGTGGTACAAATCCAAAAGATTCTTATCTTCGTTCATTCGGTTTATAAGCTTGTCCCATTCATGTGGCAAAAGTGACGTCATATTGTAAGCACTTCTGGCACTGTAAGCTTTGTACCAGACCGGATTATCGTTGAGATTTGCTTCGTCGAGATTCATTTTCCAGGTTTCGTGATCTACTATTGACTAAATAATAATAATTTATTTAATTTATTAATATGATACATAATCTATTATATGATACATTTAGTTGGAATAAAAAAATGTTGCAAAATAACACGATTATCGTTCATTATGAAAAAGTAATTTATTAAAAATAAAAGTTGTTAAAAAGAATATGACGCGTGGAAAAATATATTTTTTAAAAACCCTTACCCTGCTGGTCTTTGAGTGATCGCCATCGACGTAATATATGCGATAAGCAGGATTGACATCTTCCCAAGGTGTGATTGATGGTGATATGTATCCAACGCTCAAGGGCCTTTTGAATTCCTTGCTATCGTAAAATACTTCAAACTCATCGTAATGAGTGTGACCATAAAACTGCGCCATAATCGTCGCCTCGTATCTGTTGAAAAATATATTTTAATAGTATTTTAGACAGCTTAATTTGAGAAAAATAAATAGGAAAATGTCCCGTAGATTCTCGGAGGTGGAGGACAGACTTGAAATAATGTGAAAAAAGTGCCATTGGAAAGGTTAGAAAAATTGCCATTTTTCCAAAATTTCTAACAATCTTTTTCCGCCTCCGAGAATTTGCAGTAAATTTTTCCACATTCTCCTTTACTCTCTTGGGTGAAAAATAAATGCTCGTAATTCGAACCTGCTGATGATATCGTAGTAAGCACTCGACCAAGCTTTAATGCAATCCGACTTGCCGGGCGGTATGTGCCCGATGATATGAACCTTTTCATTGTTCGCCTCGGCCGCCTCGAGCTGCTGAATAAGCCAAGCGAGCTGATCCGCGGGATCGGTGCTGTTCTTCAGCAGCCAGAAATTGTTTTTGCTGCAGTAGTTGCCGTTGACCGAGATCACTCGGAAGCCGGGCTTTACGAGGGTCGAGTAATAGGCCCCCTTTCTTATTGTCGCGGACGTCTCGCTCGGCAGCCAGCGACTCCACTCTCTGTCCAGCTCGTCGTAGAGCCACGACATGTTCTTTCGCGGCGGCGCCGACGGCGGCGCGTAGCTGTAATTGTCGCGGCACTTGGCTTTTACAAGGCGTGTACGTGAAAATGTTCATCCGCGGCTTAGTTTTAATTTGGAAATTTGAAAAATCTACCTGTCGACCGGGCAGCTCTCGTGATTTCCGACCGACGGGTATATAGGTATACCCTTGAAGTACGTGGCCATCAGCTCGGCACTTTCGCGCAGATTCTTGAGATTCTCTTCCCTCGTTTGGTTCCATATATCATGGGGAGGCAGGTCTCCCGTCCAGTATATAAAATCGATGTCCTACAAATGAAACTTTTCTTTCAAATCGAACCGATAATTTATGGCTGCCTTCAGACCCTTCGCTCTCGAAAAAACCGACCTTGTGAGTATCGGCGATGTGCTCGAGAGCATTCTCGAACAAGTGTCTGGGAGTGTCGCACTTCCGGTAGTCGCCCCACTTGCCCGCGGCGGCGGTCATAGTCTTTACGTCGCCGCTCGTGACCCTGCAGCAGAGAGGCTCGCCGCAGTCGGCGTTCGAGCCCGGCTGGTAGAAGGGGTCGTAGTGAGTGTCCGAGATCTGCAGGACCTTGAGTTTGGACGAGCCCTCCAGGGGCGGCACGGTCGGGTGCACGCTCGGCTTACGGCTCGGCGGAATCGTCAGCGTCCAGTCGTGACGCTCGTCGTAGCCGTTCAGGCAGACCTCGTTCAGGTGGAAGCTGCAAATCTGCGCTGGAGTCATGTCGGACTCTTTTACCACTTGTATCGCGTCGATCTGGAAAGCAGGTCGATTTATAAGACACTGCAAAAGTAAAGGCTTCTGCAAATCGGACAGGACTTACACCAATCAACTCCATTACGCCGTCGCAAACTCTCGCAGGTTGAATTTGCAGAAGGGCGCAAAGCTTTCCGCCCATTTTTACGATCTCTTGGTCGCTTTTTCCACTCTTTGCCATGTGCCTGATCAGATTGACGATGAACTTGCAAGCCAAGCAGGAAGCTTTTGTAGTCGCGGAAGTTTTGTATTCTTCTATGACGCGGGGAACGTCGAACATTTTGCTAAAGATTTTAGCCCACTGCTCTGCGTTTCCGTCTTTCAGTGCATCGTCCAGATCCATCACCCAGCGAGTGTAGTTTATCTGTTTCGATAGAATTACAATCCATTAGTTGCAGATATTAACATTTATTATATTTATTTACTTTAAGATTGAAAACTTTCATTTCAGAACGCCCTATAATTCTAACAAAATATTTCAAAATATTTCAAAGTCTTTTAAATTTTGTCTTGATATTCCAGTAAAAGAATTTCAGAAGCGCTATTTTTAATAACCAATACACTTATTAACAATTTTATAATTATCTCGCTCATTATGTAATATATAAATAATACATTAAAATTTTAATACAACTACGTATATGTTCATTATTATTAAATTCCATTGAAAGGTAAACAAAGTTAAATATATCGCACGTATAAGGGAATCCGGATAATTTTAATACGATTCATTTTAAATCAAATTGGATTGATCTTCATTAAGTACTTAATAATATCAACCGTGCAAATTATATAAATAAAAATATTGAACATCCAATTAATATTTTAATACTTTCTTTATGCAGGATAATAACTGCAATCCATATTGATCGCGAATAAACTCATTTATCGTAAAATATAAGCTTTCATCATTTTTTAGCATTACGAGTCATGCAAGAACCTCTGTTTGAAATGTCTTTATCACAGCTTAACTTAACTCGGCTGAATAAAAATATAATTAGAATTTTAAAGACTCGAATGTTCCATTTTTTTCAAATTGATTACGGAATTGTAAGGCTTGCCTGATCCAGAAGAACAAATATCTTTTAAATTTTTGTCGACGTTTCGGTACTCTCTTTATTAATAGCCTTTATCAAGCTTTTATCAAGGCTTTATTAATACTTGTCGTCTCTTAGGGAGTCGTCATTTTAAATTAATTAAGTACTCTTGTAGAGTGTTTGTATGGCTATCACTCGGAGTCTCATTTTTTAATTCTACAAGAGTACTTAATTAATTTAAAATGACGACTCCCCAAGAGACAACAAATATTAATAAAGCCTTGATAAAGGTATTAATAAAGAGAATACCAAAACGTTGGCAAAAATTTAAAAGATATTTGTTCTTCTGGATCATTCAAGCCTTACCATTCTGGAAAAATATAATTATACGTAAAAATATAAAATTAAAAGGTATATACTACTTACGCCTGTTAACCAATCCGGATCGAGTGCATCGGCAATAGGACCCAAAATATTTGGGGATACATCATGAAGTGCATCATTCACTTGATCCTTTGCATTATTAATGCCTCCGATAACATCGGTAATTCCTTGTGCTACGGTATCCTTTGGATTTTTAATATCTACAACAAGAATTAGTAATGTAATATATTTTGTAAACTATCAAACATCTATTTATCTTATAAGATGCTAAATATAGTCTCACAAGTTATAAAGTTGAAAACGTTACGTTTGTGACAATATTCTGTGTTTTATTAATATTTGTACGTACCGACAAATAATTGTTGTGAAAACACCACAAAGGAAGCTAAATGTAGGAGAATACCAAAAGTATATTTTTGCCGTAACATAGTAATCGATCTGAAAAATAAAACACATTAATTCATTATTATTTTTAGTTTCATTTTTCTTAAATTCAATAATTTAACTTATTCTACTCTTTTTATAATAAATGATATCGCAATTCAATGATTTAAGCTCATTGTAAAAATTCCACTTCGGTGAACAAGTAAATCGAATATCGACAAGCTTTAATTATTATACGATATGAAATTATAAATAATGAATTTGACAATTGTTTTAATAAATTTATAAAGAATATCATCGCAGATGTATTTTTGCGAAACGAATCGAATATGTAAAAGTTCGCAGTCATTCATTCTAATTCAGTAGAAGAGTAAATATTAATTTTGATTGCAGCAATATTTCACCGGCCAATTAAAAAAAACGACCTAAAATCTAACATCCAACATCTATAACCACACTGACTGAAAGCAAACAATCTAATAAACAAAAACTTGGCGTAATTGCATGATAAATCGTCCCCGGTAGAATAAGCACGTTTCACAGCAAAGGAAATACTATATTCTTATCCTGCACGTCCCACCTGTGGTCACGATTGCGTTGACAAAAAACGAGGAAGCGCGACAAACACCCCGCGCGACGACACAGTAGATAGTACTGCTATTGTGCCTCTAAGATAATACATCACCTAACTGGGCTGATTTTCAAAAAAATCACATTTTTATACGCCGGCAGATGAAGAGTGCCGTGGAGAAAAAAAAACTGAAAAAATTCGAGGAATGGATTAATCCATGGGCGAATTCACTTGTCTAAACATCGGCACGAAAGTATGAAAAAATTTATCTGGCTTTGTTTACACTAGTTGACAGCTTCTGTGCCAGTCGTGCCTATCTGCTAAACTAAAAACACTCGTTTAAAAGCGTTCGAATCATTCATTTCTATTTGCATTAAGTTTTAGTTTTCATTAAAACGTGACACTGGTTTTTAATGTCCTCTGCAGTCTGACAGGAAAATCACTTACATTTTTTATCTTTTAAAGCTAAGATAGTATTAATTTATTACAAGAGCACACGTGAGAATATGACGTTGGGAGTTACTTTCATGGCTGAATGTATCAATGACTGCCTAAACGCTAAACGCTAAAGATAGACATTTACCTAAAAAGACTTAATAAAGTTTGTAAATAACTTGTTTGGTACACTGTTTATAGAAAAAGTTTTGAAGCAAAGCCCCAACTAAACGCCCCTCTGTCCCCAGGTTCGGGCTCGGGCTCCGGCAGCAGCGGCTGCGCCTCGAGCACGCTGGGCAGCCTGCCGACGAGCAGCCGGTGCTACTCGTCCCTGCCGCGGGGCGCCCTGGCCGCCTACGGCGGCTCGAACCGGCCGGCGACGCTGCCGCGGCTGCCGCTGGGCCTGGGCCTGGGCGCCGCGCCCAGC
>JAWWEM010000010.1:27974562-27986472 GCA_035582935.1 Ormyrus thymus
GTATATACTGTATGCATTCCGAACACCAAACAACGCTTGAAGAAAAAGTTTATGATGTTGATACAGGAAACTGCTGGCGGCAATTTTCTGTGCGATATTACTCAGCCTATTTAACCTATGCAGTACGAAGGAAAATAGAAACAGTCAATTTTGAACAAAGAAAGTGCTTTTCGCAACTCAATTTTCATTTGCAATTACTTCGTGCTGCTGAAAATACCGTTTCATTATAATCGCTTTTACATGCGTCTTTCACCCAAATACAATTGAGTTAAAAGGTAAAAAAAATCTGATCGAACGTCTAACGTTTCAAAGGATTTCGCTGCAGAAAATTGATCTTTTGGCTTGTAAAATCAGAAATCGCAGACTTTTAGTTAAAGCCCATCTAGCGGCGAGGAGGTCTAAGAAAGTAAAATCCCCTAGGTTAAATATGGTAAAACAATAGGAGATCGGAGCTTAAGCCGGGAGCGAGAGAGCAGAGAAAAGCGATTGAAAGTAAGAAATGACATTAAACAAAGCGAATTGCCCGTCGAGTAGACGTAATGCCGGATCCGTCCAGGCCCGAGGAATCGAAGGCGCGCTCTCAATTTCAATCGCGTCTCGTGCGAGCAAAATAAGCCGCGGAGAATCCCTCGCTCTCTCGACTCCGACGTGGAAAGGTATTAGGAGTGCAGCCCCCGTTCGCCATTCGTCTTTCCGGCCCGACAGGTTTTGCCGCGCGCCGGCGTCCTCCTTCTGCTTTGTTTCGCCGCTAAATTATTCCCGCTTAATGTTTTGTAACTTTGAGCGAGACTTTCCACCACTGACACATTCGTTCGCCTCGCAGGAGTCGGAGACGCTGTCGGTCTTCTCGGAGCTGCTGCGCTGCACGAGCGTCCGGGAGCTGAGCCTCTGCAACGCCCGACTACACCTGGCCGTGCACGAGGGCCCGCTCTCGAGGCTGGGCCGCCGGGACGACGCCGGGGCCGAGCTGCTCCGGGCGGCGGCCCCGCCCGCCTGCCCGGACGTCGTTTTCCTCAGGCTCGCCGGCTTTCAAGTGAGTACTTTTTAACCGTCCTTTGAAAATCGCGTGTTTTTCCAGCTCGAGGTGGCACATTTTCTCTGCACGAGTGGACAGTGGAAAATGCACATCCGCGGCCTTGGAATTAAAAGACACGATACGATATATCATGTTATATGAATATTGCATTGCATGCTTTTAAGATTGCGCAATCTGATTGTGCAAATGGTTTTCGTTACAAACGACAAGTGAAATTCATTAATTAATAAAACGTTTTTTACATTTTTCTTTAATGCAATATCACGTGAAACGCAAACTTTGAAGTTTAAATCCTGCTCAGGAGGCGTTCGAGAATTACGTAATGCAGAGCGACGAGTGCGAAAATAGAATGTCGCCTTTGGCAGGTTATCGAATTTCACGAGCACTTATAAGTTTCAAATTTGTATATATTCGCGAAATAATTTGCAATTCGAACCCCGGAGCGTCTCTTGTGTGGCTTCCCTTTAACGTTCAAATGTCACTTTATTACGGTTCGCACTCAAAGTTAAGGACGATCTCGCGCTTAAATTAAAGGGGAAACTTTGCCTGAAGCTTACAATGTAAATGATAAAGCTACAAAGACTTGGGGTAATTTAGCTCGAACGGCAAATGCAAGTTTTGCTTAGCTACTGTTTGCACTATTCGAGAAAATCTGCATGAGTTAAGTAAATAATTAATTATAAATTAATGATATTTTAGGGCAATTTAGAGAGCAAATAGAGCAATATATAGAGATAATGCTCATCAAGGACAACAACAAAATTTATTACAATAAAATAAACCACCATCATAATTTACATTATTGTAGCAGCACACTACTTGCAATAAATAAAACAACTTGAAATTTATGCCACAATAAAGATAGTCAAATACTGATAAAATTTTGCTTACACTAAAATCTGTAACGTAAACAGTTTTTTTTTTCTATTTCCATGTTGCATGCAGGGTTAATTGTATAATAAATGTTGTTATTGTGCAGATTGATTAATTATATCCATGCAGATTATAATTATTTTCCTAATATATATAAGTCTAACAATTATACATCAGACTTGTGCTGTAGAAAAATTAATAATTTTTTATAAATCTAGTATAAAATTAATTCTTATTTTACAGAAAGCTATCCCTGTTGAACCATTCTTATAGAATAATTTTATAGGGTTTAATATATGTATTTGCACCCTAATCACTAGGATTCTATCAGCCTTTATAAGATTTTCTTTTGTGTACTCAAGAAATCCTTATAAAAATTTGTTTACGTTTGAATTTATAGGGTTTAATATGTGTATTTGCACCCGAATCAGTGGGATTTTATCAGATTTTATAAGATCTTTTCAATAGGGATTATACAAATATATTACAGAACACTCTAAAATAGTTGGTATCATTTTTAAAAACGATGTTACTATTATAAGTATGAAAGTATTTTTTGTTTAAAAACTTTTACATTCTAGAAAACTATATCAAAATTTTAAGAATTATTTGCAGCTTGAATTTGATCTAGATTAATCTAATCAATGCGTATCACACTACTATTAATCAACAACTGAAATATTTGAAATGTTTGAAATGTATGCTTACTACGAGCCATAAATGATAGTAACTCATAGCTTATCATTTTGTCAACACATTTTCATTAATGCCCAAGACTTTGTTGAATATTTCTATAACATTTTTCCAAATTTCTTAGTGTTCTAAAACTTTAGCTTTAAGAAACCACAAATCTTTTTGTCAATTAGTACATCTTTTTATTTCACAAAACATTGAATTGTATAAACACAAAAAAAAATTTCTAAATCAATTTACTTACATTGAATTAAATTCAGATTGACGGTCAGCACAAGTTTCCCATTCCACGCTTCAATTAAATCGAAAAGGTATTCTTTCTCCTGAAAGCGTTAAAAATTTAGCGAATTAACCGCGAATCAACGTGCGAAAATAAAAATTCCTCGCACTTACGAAACTATACCGAAACGGACTCGGTGCAATCCAGTCGCGTGAACGAAGAGCGAAGAGTAGCGCGTCCGCGCGATCGTAAATTCAACGAATGAATGAGAAAACAGTTCTTCCTTGAAGCGCGGGAACGTCGAGTGCATTGTAATTTGGGCCACGAGTGTAAAGCGTATAGCGACTCCCGCGTCCGATAGTCCCTACTCCTTGGAAATCCGCGCGAGGCCCCCCAAATTCATGTCCGACGAAAATTTTCGTCACGCTTGACAGATAATGTCCGAGTTTGACGCAACCTCTTATTTCTACAATGCCTGCGCGAGCTGATAACGATTCGAGTCCGCGAAGGAAGGGACCCGGGTTTTGGCATTTTTTCACGTAAAAGCTCGTTACGCAACTTTTTTAATTAATTTAAATTAAAATCTTGCCAACGTCTTTTTAATCAACTGCACTTTAAAAAGCATTCAAGCAGGTTTTAATTAATTGCTGAAACGGCGGCTGAAGAGTTCCCAAAAATAAACCTAGAAATCCCACTTTATTGTGTCCAAAGGTCGATAATAAAATCAAAGTAATTACATAAGTTTACAGCCATGTGCTTTCCCCCAAGAAAGATTTGCATTTTACCCAGCCCACCTTTCCACCGAAATCCTTGAGAGGACTGGAAAGCAAAGGCCAAGCTAACACGATCTCCCTTGCCCCGCAGGTGACGGTGAACGACCGGCTGGCCCTCCGCGGCCCCCTGCTGCTGCCCTTCCTGGCGGGCTTCACGGGCCTGAGCGAGCTGGACCTCTCGCTGGACAAGTCGACGATCGGCGGCAACAGCAGCTCCCTCCTCTTCATCGACGACCGCATCCTCCTGCAGTTCTTCGGCTGCCTGGCGCAGCACTTCCGCGGCCTCCAGTCGCTGCGCATGAACTTCTGGCGCGTGAGCCTGGACGAGAGCGAGCGCACGCTGCGCCAGGTGGGCAAGCAGCTCAAGAGCTGCACGGCCCTGAGCTTCCTGAAGGCCTCGGGCCTCGTCGTGACCGACAGCGCGAAGAAGAGCCGCATGGAGCACGGCCTGGTGCAGGCCCTCGTCGCGAACCTGCAGGCCCTCGCCTGGCTCTGCCTCGACGGGGTCGAGCTCACCGAGGCCCAGGCGGGCAGCATCGGCAAGTGCCTGCGCGAGCGCTTCGCCGGGCCCAGCCTCGAGATCAGCGCCAAGGACGTGCACGTCAAGGCGGTCAAGGCCCTCGTCACGGGCATCGAGGAGGGCGGCCGAGCGGAGGTGCTGTACGCGGGCGGCGCGACCTGCCGGCTCAAGATCACCAAGCTGCAGAAGAGCGCCAGGAGCCGCAAGAAGTGAGGGGGTTCTGTGATCGACGCTGTACATTTTCGCTTTGACAGAGGTGTTTGAATAGCGGAAGCTGAGCTCTCGGGCACGGGAAGGTGTCGGCGAACGGCATCTTTGAATTTTTCGCTGAAAAATCCGAATATTGTTCGGTCGATTTTTAACGAGCAGCTGTTGGCGTTCTGATGCATTTTTGCGGACAAATTTCTTTGCAGCTCGATTCCGTGAGAATTGCTGCGAAAAGGAACGAAATTCGATTGTCTGTAAAAAGCGACAATTTAAGATAAAAATCATGAAATGTCTTTAACGAATTGTTAACGGTACGTATTTACTGAATATTGATCCACCGTTGTTACTTATCTACACTAAAAATTTGTAAATTTAAAATTAAAATGTTAACAGTGACATTTTTAAAAAAGTACTGAAATCTAATTATAAATAATAATATCGCTCTTCGATCGATTACTGCAATTTTTATAAATATACAATTATATTTATTTCCTAAATATTTATTTTTTATACATTTTATTGAAATTTTGATTTGTTCCGCAAATCCAATCTAATAAATAAAACCAATTGTATACCGTTTTGATATTTTAAATTAAATTTTTTTACATTATCAATTTTAAGTAAAAGTCTATTTAATGATTAATTTCGAAATACTTAGGATGAAAATTCTGGCACGTAATAATACTAATATTCTATTCCATTATTCAAATACCTCAAAGCACTATAGAAAAAATTAAAGACTTAATCGTGCATAATTTGTGAGCAATCGTTACAAATTACATGAAAATTAACCGCTTTGTATAGAAATTTATTGATGTATAGAATTATTTCTCGTCGAATCGCTTAGTTTAGGATCTTGGTCTAATTAACTTTTTGTTTTAACAAAATAACAGATGAATGTGTATAAAACGACGCGTATAATTTTATTTTGTAATGTTAGTATGGAAATAGTATATTTTAGCTTTATAACATTGTATAAAATTGTTATAATAATGTAAAAAATTTAGTGCGCAGGAAAGGCTTACATTGAAAAGTACGCAGACGCAACTCGTTACGAAAATTTGAAACATAATTTGAAAAGATATTATACCGATTCGAATTTAGAATGAAAGCTGCCAGATGGACGAGTAGAAAAGTATCGAGAGTTTACCGAAATTGTTTTAGATCTACGAGCGTTCTTTTCTACTTTTTCGATAGACTTTTACCCGCTTTTTCTATCTAACGCTTTTTTAGACATTCGTAGATTTTTTGATAGACGCGCTATTCACTTTTTTGGCGACTGTTATCGTATCCCTCTCGAAATGAAGGATTTCGATGAAAAAGAGAGGGGGAACCGAAAGAAAAAGAGGCTGTTGCGAATTTAATAAGGAGACAGTAGATTACTTATGCTGTTGTTACGCAGATTGTAAGATATGGCAGAGAATAAATAATATATTACTTTTAAATATAAAATGAATAATTGTATCTTCGAACGTAACTTATAGATTGACGACGACGAATAACGGAGTGATTTGATAGTGAACGCGATATACAAAGAAAAAATGCATGGCTGAAAGATTTTGCCGGATATATTGTTGGTGAATTCAGAAATTTTATGAATGGGTGAAAAGAGTATTCAAAGTAAGAAATCAGTTTGGCGTCAAGATTGAAATAAGTGCATAGCCCAAGGCAAGACGACAGTAACGAAAGCGCAGGTTACCTAATTTTTAAGGGACGACTGCCAAATGACATCGCAATGCACGCTAACGAAGCGATCTATTGTTATAAAAACAGAAAATAATCATTATTTATAAAAAAAATATTTGCTGTTGTTAGCTCGTAAGGGTGTGTTTTACATGCAATTTCTCTCTCACACCAAAAGCTGAGGTTGATTTTTAGCTCGAAATGCAGAAAATCATTTTAACACTACCAAACTTTATTCATTCTTCAAATATACTTACACAGTGTCTTCGATGAAAGGCACCATTCGATTTGTAAGACGTACGAAAAATTGAAAAAAAATCAATCTCAGTATTTCTAATTATAATAATGAAATCTTCGACTATACGAAATTGTGCGACGCCCTTTTAGCGCGTGTATATGGTGTACTTTTTTATTATTCCGCCCTGATTGTTTGCCACCAAAGGGGAGTTTTTTGAACTTTTATTACACCTATAGTGACTACTTATATGCTACGTACGTATAATAAGCATCACGAAACCGTTCTTTCGCGCACCCCGAGTTTTTCATTTTTTATATACACCGTACATATATATATATACATATTATTTTACCTAAGGAGTTTTATGTACATAAAAAATGCGAGTATTTGTAAAGTTACGAGTCGCAAGCTTTCACTCGAAAAGACGATAATACTCGATTTTCTACATTATAATAGTCGTTGAATTTTTCGACTGGGTTTTCAGCGTTTTTAGATTTTTAATGCCAGATTTTTTCGAAGATAACAAAAATATATATGTGAAGTGTTTGGCGATAACGAACGACCGTTTTAAATACAATTGTATGGAGACCAAAGTTGAGGCACGAGATAAGCGAGAGATTAATCAAATTCATAAAAAAACAAAATAAATCAAGACTCTCTTATGAAATTATGTGCAGCTCGAACGATTTTATTATAGAGTATTTATGTATTTATATGTGTACACATATCCTCTGAATAAATGTAATACGTGTTTCAAATTCACCTTTTATTTTTCTCCTTGTGCTTAATATCTTGTACACAGTATTCCATCTAAAATTCATTTTGCACATAAATAATATTCATAAATTATTTTTCAAATTTCGTTTGTTAAAAAAATTATTAAATCAACAAAAAAATCATTTTCTTTGCAAATTTTAGAAATTTTAATTTCGATTTATATAATGAAACTTTCTGACTAAAATAATAATCGTCTTTTTTATGATATTTAAAAGTTTCTTTTAAAAATCGAAGAAATAAATTGGTTTTAATAAAAGGAGACTTATTAAGAAAATATAATACGTATGAACATAGAAACTTTCAAGATTTAAAATTTTAATCTGCAAAAGTAAGAGTTAATACTAACAAATGACATTTTATAAAAAAAAAATAGATGCAAAGCATTTTCTATAAAAGAGTATTCATTTCAATTGGCAGATTTTAAAACTTTTATAAGTTTAGTAAGTTTTACTATTGTTTAATAAAATAAATTAAAAAGGGTAGTAAATTATCATTTTCATAGTAACATACAATTAAAGTGGCTGAATAGGTATAAATAAGTAGATCGGTTTTTATATTTATAACAGTCGCTTTATTTTTCTGCATTTTTGTTAATGAAACACTTTCATTATGACAATTCAGGTATAGGATAATCGTGAACGCGATAACAAAAGACTGGTCAAGGTCTTTTATAATTTTATATCAATATTAATATCACACTCACCGTTTCTTTCTTTGTTTTATAAATAAAATTCTGCAGCTTAAAATATTTAAAATTTTCCACTTTTACAATTGCAGAAATCGTCGAGGAAGAAAAATTATTTTCATCACATTTAGTGTTAATATTATATTTTGTTTATCTAAATTAGCTCGATTTTTCGGACAGCACAACTATGCAGTTTATTTTATTTAATAATAAAATACTTTTTAGTTAGCAGAATTTGGCTTTTAAGATAATTTGGAATTTTAGTACAAACACGTGCTAAAGAAATTCCAAGTTTTTAAAATAATAAATAGTAATGAATGAACTACTTTATTAAAAAAAAAGAAATTAAAAATTGGATTATTAAAAAGCTGCATTCTAGAAAAGTGAATATTAACTAAAAAAAGTAGGTTGAATAAAAAAATACATAAAAAAACTTTAAAATACACTGATTCTCATCTCTCTTAGTGATCTGTTAATAAGATACGTAGTATATAAGTCACTTTTTAAAGATTAAAATTTGTTAATATAATTATTTATTTATTTATAGATTTCTACCTAAATTCTGAAATAAAATCATATTCAGACTTTACAAGTCTGATTTTAAGACAATGCATCAATTATTGGAATGTAACAATTATAAAACACACTTTTTGTAATAAAAAACAACAATAATTTGAATAATCATTTTAAAGCTATACAATGATTTTTATATATTAAAACAAAAATATCACTTAATATTTTTATCTAAAATTTTTAAATAATTTGACTATATGTTAGATGTGTAAAATTCTTTAAATTACTTCTTGAGATAGAAATATGATTCAAGCACCCTAGACTTGGAAAGTCTAAAAACAGTAATATTTCATTAATATTTTTAATTTCTGACTTCGTTTTTTTATTGCAAAAGCATAGGAATTTACTGCATAATTGTAGATTATTAAAATCTGGAGATAATTTTTTACTTTATAAAAATCATCTTAGAAAAGTAAATATCTTAATATTGAGTTATAAAAAAACTACAAATTGCTGTCTAGCAGACTTGACAACTTTTAACCCTTTGTTGCACATTATATTTATGACATATTTTTATATATTTTTTTGTCTTAAATTTCAGTTTTAAGGTTTTATGTCGCGAAATAAATTATTTCACGGTCCATGGATGTTACTTTACGAATAAGTATAATGCTTTATAACAATTACATTGCATTTGTTGTTATTTGTTACAAACAACGAAATGAAACAAATTAAATGAAAAACTTTTTTCCTAAATATTTGTACAACAAAGAGTTAAAGTTTTAGTATATTTTAGTACATGCAATCACGCTTGGAATTAATAAATATAATCAAAAGATCTAATGAAGTGAAAGATGGAATAAATGTAAATTAAAAATTAAAAATTTCTATAAGTTTGTTTGTTTGGACTTTATTAAGCCAACTTTTTGTAAGTTTTATTACTTCCATGGCTCAGGCCATAGAAAAGTTTTTTAAATATAAATTATAATTATAGAGAATAAAGAAATTTAATTATATAACGTAAGTTCTAATAATTGAGAATTTCTTTAAATGTAGTTATAAATAAATTTTCTATGTCTTGAGGAAGGAAGAAATAAAACTTCCAAAATATTGGCTTAATAAAGATATTTTTATAATTAAAACTATGGTTTATTTATAGTCCAAACAACCAAATCTGTAGAACTTAAACTATCACGAACGCTAACACAATCTGTATAAAAATTAAAAAATATATATTTGAAATAAATTTAATAATTCCAAGTGAATCTTTTTATTTCCTTATAAAAATGTTAAAAATGATTTCTGTTTCATAATTTTTAAAAGATATCTTCTTGCTATTAAATGAAGTTCTTTGAAAATAAACAGTGTAACTGAAGTGCTTTTCGAAACAATCATTTCATTTCATTTGCAATCTTTTTTTGTTTTGCTTGAAAATTTGTTTATAAATTTAATATTTAAACACTAATAAACACGAGTATATCAAATACATTTGTTGTAAATAATTTCAAAAAAAAATGTCGTATATTTATCTAAGATTGCATGAGAATGAATAGTTTGTTTCAAAATAATATGCTTCAATTTAAAATTATACGTATTTTTTAAACACACAATCCATTCTATTAGCTTTACTCACTCATCCACACAACAAAGTTTAATAAAACTCGATGTGTTTTATTACAGGAATAAATGTTCCCCTCCTACAGACATTGCAATTCAATAGAACAGCATTAGTTACCAAAGAAGACATACATTTATAAACACTCTTTTACTACAATCACGATGATGAATAATCCAATTGAACAGTTAATTGCCTTACTCCAGCTGCTTGGAATATCATTTGAGTATGTGCAACAACATACTTCGGATCCACTGTTCTTGCAACTTCTAATTTTAAACAACCTACATAAGTTTCAGAGCACAAAGTCCAAAAATGTGGCTCTTGTACACTGTAAACGCCAGCCAATTGAGTAACTTTATTGTAGCACTGTGGCAAGACATGGTCTAATGCCTTTGGTTGCCTCTGCATAAGAATGTTCATTGATTCTTTTAAAAGAGGTAGGACACTTAGGAATATCAAAATTGCAATAAACATTGAGCATATTGGATCAGCTATCATCCAACCAAACATCTGCATCAATACAGCAGAAATGATTACTCCTACTGAACCAAGAGTATCTGCCAAGATATGTAGAAAAACTCCCTTCATAATTTGTGAATTGTTACCACTGCCATATGAATGATCAATTTCAATATCGTGATGGCTATGCGAGTGGTCATGATGATTGTGTCCATGACCTCCATGCGAATGTGAATGTCCACCTCCATGATTGTGACTATGACTATGGCTGTGACCATGATTGTGCCCGTGACTATGTCCGTGTCCACAGTCTCCACCATGCCCATGATTAAATGCATAAATTCCTACTAAATTTACTAGAAGACCTAATACGGAAATTAAAAATAGTCTTTCGTGCTTTACTTCTGGAGGTTCAATGGCTCTTTCAACTGCCTCAGACATTATGAAAAATGCAATAAAGACTAAAAACAGTCCATTCACCATGCCAGCAAGTACTTCTGCTCTGACGTATCCATAAGAGTATCGCTCATTCGCTCTCCATTTTGTAATTACTGAAGCTGCTAAACCAGCTATTAGGCCAGTACAATCAAAGAACATGTGAAAACTATCTGATATTAATCCTAAGCTGTTGGTCCAGATTCCATACATGAGCTCCACAAATGCAAACGTAAAGTTTAATATTAAAAAAAGAAATAAATTCCTGATATTTTTGTCGGACCATAGAAGTCGTTTCCATCCTAGTACTTTTTCTTTTAATCTAATAAGAATGCTTGGCGAATCCTTGTGCGTCAGAGGAAGCATTTTTCAAACAGCTTAATGACTTTAAGTACAAAAATTTCCTGCAAAAATTTTATAAAGTAAATTTAATGAAAAATTTAGCTTTTAACATTTATAAAAATATTATAAAAATGATTTGGAAAACTTTTAATTTATATTATCTTTAACTATTATTAAAACACTTTACCTTATGGTATTATCTACAACAAAAAGAATTTACAATGACAACAAAAGTATAACAAATAAACAATATAACAAACAAAATATTTTAAACTTAAATGTCATTTAATTTAGCACAAATGTTAACAGATGGTATTTTACATGGTTTTCATACAGATATTCAAATACTAGGTATTTAGTTTTTCCTTGCATGTACATATACAAATACATTGTTAGAGGATAATAAAAAGTAAAGTGACACGTCTGCGAAACTCTAAAGAGGTTAAGTGACGTTCACTCACATATAAAGACTCACCTCTTGCTTGAACGAGAATAACAAGAATTCAGTTCTTTAGAAAATAAACTGTCAAATTGACATTAAGTTTATATTAAATGCATGCTAGACAATTGTTGCAAAGATTGTCATCGTGTCCGGCCGATAGAAAGTGTTTGAAGACACGCCATGTTGCACATGTACCCAATGTTGCCATTTATTTAGCAATTAATTATACATTCTTATCCCTACCTACCTGCCAGTGTAAGAGTAGGTACCTACACTAATCGCTCACATTAAAATTTATCTTAAGATAATTTACTAATTGTTAACGCTCTTTCCACATAAAGCCTCTGTCTCGTGTCTTGAGCGTTGCGAAAATAATTTGTTGTCCGACATCTAGAC
>JAWWEM010000010.1:28009073-28024280 GCA_035582935.1 Ormyrus thymus
CCAGCAACTGTCGAGAGAGTAGGGCCCGATTTTGGATCAATCAATTTTTCTCATTTTTCCGAAATACCGAGATTTTTATCAAAATTTGGTACTGTGAATTATTAATTAATAATGTCGCAAGGATTTAATCTTATATAATAAAATTTTTGTACATAAAAATATTTGATTGGAATAAAAGGTGTAATGTAAAATATACTAAATATAAAAAATAGGCATTTATTAATGAAATACAATTTGAAATGAAACATACTGAACGTTTCGTTGAAACCTGTTTAAATAGTAATAGACATTGCAGGTTGTAGTAAAACATATTTTAAGTATGCGACGGTGTAAGTGACCTAATTATATTTCAGTTAAATTCAGTGTATCCGTCTTTGATGATTCTCAATATATCAATATTCGATACTACTAATGAGCAAATTTAGTTACAAACAGATTAAATATATCTTTTCCACTTCTGTTAGTGCTATAAATAATGCGCTAGTAGCGATGACCTGAATAGGTAGGGATAATCTTCCAAACTAAGTGCCAACAATCATAAGCAATAAATAAATCCACCTAATCTCAGCAGATGAACTGCAATCCTCTCAATTACAAACCGTAACTGCGCATATACATACCTAGTAAATTATCTAGCTTGCGGATTGTGTTTGTCTGACTAAGTTCGATACCTTTTCTACTTGTCAAAGCAATTTCCCGATTTTCATCGTAAGATTGCTCGCTCTTCAGACGAACGCGACCAAAAATTGTAAGAAACAGTTATCAGAGGGATCAGAAGCAGCCCTCTTTTCTCAAAACATCAGAATTTTTTTATTTTTACGTCGGGAAAGTTGAAAGAGGCAGTATCGCGGCAGAGGGGATCACGTGGATAGTTTCCTGTGTGCGTAAGTAGATAAGGCAAATATTAGTGAGACACAATCTTTATTCCCGTTAGCACATCTATTTGTAATACCGGGCACGGAATACACGTAATAATAAAAATTTTAACGTTTACAATTAATTCTAAGACTTTTTAAGAAATTTCTAACGTCAATTTTTATTCGTAAACTCTATCGAAAATCCGAGAGTACTCGCGTTTGAAATAGATCTTTTTACCTTCTCTTTTCAAGCTTTTCGCGCAGCTTAATATTCTAGGCTGCTTTTGGGAAGGGTATAGAGCGGAAAATATATATGCATTTATTTGAGTCGCTTTAGAAGCCAAAAGCTCAAACTATTTCAAAACGAGTTCTATTTATCCGTTAGTGAGACATCTGTCAGTCGGTACTTTGATATTTCAAAACTCCTCGCCAGATTGTGGGTTTCGAACTCGCGGAAATAAAAGAACCGCTCTCCTTGAATTTTTAATTTATTGAATGCGTCGTCAAAGCTTTTTTTTACGTGTTTTTTCGTCTTGACTCTTCAGAATTGCTTGAATATACTTTTCTCGTGTTTTCGAACTTCAAAAGATCGACAATTAAATGCAGACGAAAATACTTAATGATCAGTATCGCATTTTGTATTCTGAGCGAAAATTTCTGCGAGCGCTAATAAAATGCAGCTTTATCCATACGCGAGAAGAACTGCCAAAGTTTTAATGGGCCCTTAAAATTTTATTTTTACATCCAGGTCACACCTTTTGCATAACACTTGAATGCTCGAAAATGAATTTAACAAGAATGCGCTTCCTGTTAGTGCAACTTTGCACAGCAGAAGACAATAAACAACCCTTAGATGATTTTCATGTTTTTTTGGTTTTATTAACTTATTTACTTGAGTGAGCTGATATTTTTTTTGGGACGTTTAAAGGTAACGAACTCGTTATCTTTTAGTTTGCTTATTATTCACAGGCAATCTAATGCACTTAATATTATAATGAATAACAGGAAATTAGCATTTTATCGGATTAACGGCTTTTCGCAACATAATTTTGTTTTACAACTTGGAAAATATGTAACATGATATTTTATTATTATGATCTCATTTATTTCATATTATCATAAGTAGCAAATTTTATTTCCCTGGAATTTGTTTCGAACAGGTACATTGGGTTTGTAAAACTATCTGGTATTGAAAACATTAAAAGATAAAATTAAGTTTATCCAGAGGAATAGATATGGAAATACATGTCTTTCTGGAGCGACAGAGCTTTATATTTGAAAAAGTGGTATTAAATTACGTAAAACTTTTCCCCCTTTTTTGTTGCGTATTTTGAAAATCTTTTATAAGACCGTAACTGTTGTGAAAACTGTTGAAAAATATAATTTAAAAAAAAATTGCACTCGTTCTATATCAAACATGATAAATTTTTTATTGTAAGCAGCAAAAGCAATATTGAATTTTAAAAAGGCTGAATTATTACTTTTATAGAATTTTAAAGCATCTCCGTTGAACTAGATGAACAATATTGCGAGGGGCAGGCTGTCGTATGTCACAAACATAATGCAGTTAGGTTCCTCGAAGAGCAGACGAGAGACAGTACTGGTTATAGTGTCTAGCACTTGCACTCCTGTCATCAATTGAATTCGACAGCAGTGTCAGGCTGAAAAATCTTATATTCTTCAAAGTAATGTCGGGAAGGATGAGAATGAAGGAGGCCTACTTTTACGAGCGCGCATAAATATTGCTGAATTTTATTATATTCGCGTTTTATGCCGATATATCGAGGGCCGAAAATAAGTTTTAAACCGATTATGGGTGAGAAATTTTTAAAGAGGGGTGCCGCGGGTGATTGAGGGTTTAGTGGAAAAGGGGGAGAAGTATTTTAACAAGGAAAAGCTTTTGACCCAATGAGAATATTTTAGCTTTTAATTAGTCGCATCGATTTTTCTTACATAATAACATGCGCTGATAGGCCGCGGAGGCTCTACTTTTTTGGCTAGATTTTCAAGAAGTTCTTTCCACTTTTAAACTTTTAGCCCAAAGTTAAGTGATAAAACAGTTACTTTTTTCTTAATATTTAGTTTAGCTAAAATTACGAATTACGTAAAAAGTTGATAGTTCCTTACTCTACTAAAACAGTTAGAAATGGCTCCTTGGTAGTAATTAGAAAATTTACATAAAAGTAGGTTAAAATTCATGATTCCCGCGAAGCCATTGAAACGCAAATAAAAAGTAGAAAAAAATTTTTTACGTTTTACGAATCCTGAAAATTTTGGTTGTTTCTGTCTTGATGAAAAATTTTTCTAGGTCAGGGCTTTACATTTCTGTCTAATTAATCATCTATTAACTTCAGACCGTTATATGCATCAGTTTCAAGTACAAGTTGCATGTAAAAAATTCCATTTAATTAGTATTTTATTTAAAGGTTTGCACTTGTCTGTACAATTCGCGTAGACCTTCTATGTGAATTCAACTTAGCCAATCAAATAATTTCCACTCTAATTTTGAACAGTTAAAAACTTCTCTACTACACTGTTTGAATTTAATTAAACGGAGCATGAACTTATTCCCCGTTGAGTAGAGTTACCCGAACCATGTATATAATTACGTCAAAGCTTTAAAGAATTTAAATAAATCCATTTTTGAATTTATGCACGTATAATTATGAGATGTAAAATTCGTCCCAAATTGGTATGGACGAAAAGCTTGGAACCCTATTTTAAGTAGCATTCCAATTACGCGAGAGAGAAGCGCGCTTTACCCAGCCTTTTTATTTCGATTTATTCAAACTCCTTGACTTTCGCATCAGAGATAGGAAGCCAGAAGCGATAGAATAATTGCCTCTTGAAAAATCTCATTGCTCAAATCGATGTAATGCTAAATAAGTTCCTGCGGAATTTAAATATTTCCCAGAGTTTTAGACCTTTTTAATTTAGCCGCAATTGTACCTCCACGCGAACACTAGAGAAAAAACACAGTGAGAAAGGAAAGTGCTGCACATAAAAAAATGCAAAATTGCAAGAAAGAAAAGTCGATATTGTACGAGACAAGTAGAAGTGGCGCTGGCTATATATACAAAAGCGAGAAGAAGCAGAGGCGGTCCCCTTTTTCTTCGATTGGACAAGGTCAAGTGTGTGCAGGTACTTAACGAATCGGCGATTCGTCGACGGCTGCAGTTCAATCGAGAAATAATATATCTGCTCTTCTTGATAATTCCATATCCCTCGAGATAATTCAGGTGCAGTAGTCCATCGACGAAAGTGAACTAGAAGTACCCTTCGAATTTCGTTTCTCGCACTTGGCAAATTCGAGTCGAGCAATTATTAACTAGCATACAAAACAGATCGTAAAGTAGAAGGAAATAGTGTTTATTTAGACAGGCGTAAATTAGCTTGAAAATATTTGGACTTTGGATTGACTTAAAATAAGCTCGTAACGCTAGAAAATAAGTTTAAACGAAAATAAATCTTTTGCTACTTGGCGAGTTAATGAATATAAACACGCTCTTCCGCGCTCGAAGGTGTTGCTAGCGAATATATACGTAATTAAAGAAGGAAAAGGATCACTCGGAGAAATCTAAAACGGGAATACTTTTCTTTGAAAAGCAGCGATCCTCCTTTAAAAAGCGCACTCGCGACACGCGCGAGAACCTACGCAGAGAGTGTGGGAAAAAGAAGAAGAAAAAAAAAACTGCCGATCGGAGAGCGGCGAGTCGGACTTTGCGTCAGAGCACTCTTGTTGTGCGCCCGATACGCTCGGGCATCGACATGCAGCCCGGCGGGGGATTAAAACGTCGAGTCTCCCGGCGAAAAAGCTCGCAGCTCTTGATCCTCCTCCTCCTCGAAAGAGAGAGAGCCGATCGAGAGAGGGAGGAGAGGGAAAGAGGAGCTCTCGCACGCATTCGATCTATATAGAGAGGCGCGCCCCTCGAAAAGCTAGGTGGCTCGCAGCTCCTGTCAGTCAAGCTATACGTATACAAGTACACACTGGCATCGATCGTATCTTATGGAGCGTCACGTGCAGACCGCAGTGCCAGCGCGAATATATTCCCTCGTATACGCCGCTGCACGAGCGAGGAGCGAAAACCGCGAATTAGACGCACGCGGAGAGCACGCTTATTCGGCTGCACTCTCAAGGTAGTCGCAGACGCACGACCCTCTTTTCCCCGATTATTGCCGGGGGGGGAGAGCGAGCGAGAGGCAATTCGATCAAATTTCGTGCTTTCTTCATTATTTTCAGCCAATTTTCCCATAAAGCAAGCTCATTTTTCTGCTTTTACCAGAAAGTACAGCAACTCGGAGATAAAATGTGATAGAGATGAATTCCTTTCAGAATTTTTAATCTTAATATAGTATACATTTAGTCCCTTTCCCGTCGACATCGGGGAATTGGAATATTTCGTTCCATCATTTGTAAGCTCGACTGATTTTTTTCCCCAAGATGTATTAAAGCTCGAGGTAGGAAAAATCGACTGCTTTCCCGTGTTTCGTTATACCCCGAAGGCAGGGAGAGCTAACTCGCTTGCTCGTCAAGCTTTTTCTCTCCGCTGGAGCAAGGAAAGGATCTGAAATTATATAAAAAGCGGAAGGAAAGCTTCCTGCTCGGAATATCCAATTTGGCCGCTGATGATAAAAAAAAGGGAAGGAAACTCTTCTTCTTTTTTGTAAACGCTGTACAGCTCGCTGCAGCGAAGCAGCAGCGCCAAGCGAGCTGAAAAATGGGAAATTGATTTGCGAGCGGTTATTAGGCCTAATCCAGGTGGCGGGAAAACGGGGAGAGCCGGAAAGTGGCAGGAGCAGGAGCAGGAGCAGGGCAACTGGTAGTAGTACGAGCGGTAGTAGCGGGGCTGGCAGGGCGTCTTGGCTCGCGAGGAGCTGGTAGGAGGGAGCGGAGCCGGGGTGCGTTTATATTGATCTGGCTGTGTGCGCGGGCGCGACTACGCCGCAGCTCTCTCTCTCTCCTTCTCCGCCGTCTGGGCCGCCGGCGTGCATCTCTCGGCTGCAGGTCGAGAGCGGCCGAGCCGAGCCGAGCGATAGAGCGCGCGAGAGACAGAGAGAGCGAGCTAGGCGTAGGCGAGGGCTGGCCTGGCGGCGGCGGCAGCGGCGGCAGAGCTCAGCTCCACTCTCTTCGGGCTGCCGAGCGAGCGAGCCTCTCCTCGGCTCGAGCAGTGCGTGCTGAGCGGCCGGCCGGCGTGCGCCGCTCCTGCTCCCTCTCTGCTACCCACAGCGCCGTGCGCTCGCACCGATTGACGGACGAGACAGAGAGAGAGAGAGAGAGAGGCAGGCAGGGAAAGAGGTCGCGAGCCATGAGGAGCAAAGATGCTGCCGCCGTCGTCGTCGAGGACGAGGAGCTTCCGAGGCCCGCCGATAAACAGATGACGACGACGACGAGCGAGCTTTAACTGCCTGCGTGTGCCAATGCGATAATGACGATGATGATAAGGCCGTGCGCGCGCGCCTACGCGAGTGCAAGTGCCAGCAGGCAGTGTCTCTCCTCCGAGCTCCGATAGTGCAAGACGAAGCAGCAGCAGCGACAGCAGCAGCAGCAGCAGCAGCACAGAGAGCACGTGCAGAGAGCGAGAGAGAGAGAGGAGGCTCCCGACTCGCCCCGCCCTCCGCCACACGCGCCTGCCTCGTCGCTGCGGAGAGATGCTCGAGCCCGATAGATGCCCGCTGGCTGGGTAATCGCGAGCGGCCGAGCACAATAGCGAGAGAGGCGGCGGCGCTCCTGGCGAGGGCGCGCGCCGAGCGAATACGGAATGGCATCGTCGTCTCGGCGAGCGCGCTGCAGCGCCGGCATGCGAAAAAATCGATAAGAGCGCCTCGCTCCCAGCAGCAGCAGCAGAAGATCGACGTTCGGCCAGCAGCAGTGTTATGGATCGCGCTCGGCGAGCGTTGAACTCGGCCCGCGGCAGCTCTCGCGCGCAACAGTGGCAGCCCCGCTGAGGAACCGCCGCGGCCGACGCAGCAAGGAGCAGCAGCCGGAGGAGGAGGAGGAGCAGCAGCAGCAGCGGCCCGGGCAGCGCAAGCTGGCGGCCTCCAGCAGCAGCGGCAGCGGCGGCCGCGGCCCAGGCGGCCCAGGCGGCTCGCTCTCGAGCAGCCGGGCGAGCAGCAGCGCCACGGCCGCCACGACGAGCATGCAGTGCGGCCTGTGCGCCGTCGTCGCGGGCCTCTTCCGCCGGGCCATGTGCATCGCCGGCAGCAGGCGCGGCTCCGGCGAGTCGGCCTGCTACCAGGAGCTCCCGCCCCATCCCAAGGCCCAGGAGGACGGCAGCCAGGTAAGCGGCCGAGAGACGGAGCGGAGAGCGAGAGAGCGACCCATCGATCCGACACCTGATCCGTGCCAGGCAGCCCCGACTGCCGCCGCCGCCAGCGCAAGCGCACCCCCGGAGCCCCGGCGAGCCTCCCCGAAACGGAGGAACCCCGATTCCGAGCCTCATCTGTTGCTCCGCGGCGACCCAGCTTCCGAGCCTTCCTCTCGGTTGCCTGTTGCCCTCCCCCCCGGGAGCGACGAGACCGATAGAAAATAAAAATAAGTATCGGCCGCTAATAAGCGCGAGGCAAATTGATTTTTCCCATTTAGTCGTAATCATAGTGTCACAATCCATAAAAAAAACCTCTTACCTTATTCATAATTCTGCATCCTTTCCTTAAGCGCTTCGTTACTGCTCGTAAACGAGTCGTATAAGTCCGTATAATAACAAATATTCTCTTATTACCAAGTATTAAACTACTTTTCTTTCATTAAGTTTAAGTGCAAAAATGAATTAGCACGTTCGAGAGAGGAAAAAAATCGTTGCGCGTACGAAGCAAAACGTAAGAGGCATTTGCTGTCGACCGGATAAAACGCAGAAAAAGAAAGCAGAGCTATTTATAAGTAAATATAAATTTATAGACACGCTGCGCAACTAATGCAAAAAAGGCGTTAGAAAATATCGGAGTAGCTGAATGCGACGCTGTAGTATTAAGCTAAAAGAGGCAGGAAAATTGATTTATCCCGTACCTTTTGAGTCGACGATTGTATTAGACACGCGCCGAGTTATTACGGCTTTCGTAATTCGTGCACGAGTTTTGAAGGGGTCTATCGCCTAGCAAAGTACAATCAGCGCTAAACGCGCATCCATTACACAACGCTCCCAAGTGCGAAAGGTGATTAGCGCGCCTGAAAAAGCGAGCAAAGTACAGTTTCACGTGCTCCTGGGACGAAAGCTCGCGCTGGAAAAGTAAGACGATGCCCCGCTCGAAAAAAATATCGCACCGCGCGTTAATTGCTCGAGACGATCTCGCGCGCCAAGCCGACATCAATCAAAGCGAAAAAGTTGTCGATCCGCAGCAGCCGCGAAATGAATAAAGGATCCAGCGCCGCAAGCTCTCGGGCCAATTTTTGCCCCCCCGTCCCGGGGAGGGAAAAATCTTCGCGCACGAGCGGCTCTCGCTAAATTTTTAAAGCGCATCTCTCCCCCCAAAAGGCCCCTGCGATCACGGCGGCTCAGTTCGCTATTTATTCGTGTCTCCCGGCCTCCCCATTTATCTCTCGGCTCGTGAGCTCTTGTTTTGAAGAAAGCAGAAATAGCTCCGCGCGGCTCGAAAATAGTCCCCCGCCTTCTCACCGCGGCAGACATAAAGGAATTAGTGACGTAACGGCCCGAGAGCGAGAGAGTGAATCTCGCATTTTATTAATAACGGCACGCGAGTCGACGGTAAATCTCGAGGGTCGATAGCGCCTCGCGTGCTGCCGCGTGCGAGCTGCTTATCAAGCCCGGAGCCCGGGCGAGGGGGGCGGGAGGGGGCAGGGAGGGGATGGCGCGGTGCACGCGCGCTCCTAACCTGAGTCGGATGCCACCCGGCTCTGCTATTGATAGGGATGTTGTTTTGCGGCTGTCACCGCTGCTTAGCCGAGTGCCGAAAGCCGATTGGCAGCTGGCTTTCTGCGATTTAATTAGCGATTATGCTCGGAGGTTTATTCGCGGCTCTGGTCGGGATTAATTGCCGCTTTTATTTTTATAATTTGTCGGGATTAGCGCGTCCGAGCGATCGATTAAACGGATTCACGGGGGAATTTTGTTTTGCTTCTCGGACGAAGAAAAATCTCCGGCTGCCGACTAATTTTTATACACGGTGACAAATGGCTTCCCCTTATTATAGAGAGCATTGGGATTAATAAGCCGGCATAAATTTTCATTGTCGAGGAAACTGCTTAATGCGCTACGCGTGCTAAGGCCTATTTTAAATCGCTGCTTTAATAAAAGAATTTTACTTGCGTCCGCACCGAAAATCGTTTATAAATTTACAGTAAAAATAGTACCCTATAAATTTCGAACCCAACCAACTTGATGTTGTCTCTTGATTTTAAAAGTTTATTGTGTGGAAAGCACGTTTTATTTTTATAAAACGATAAACTCAAAGAGCATATCGTTTATTTGCATGCAGATCTGAAAAATACTACGAAACTTTTTTTTTATCAGTTAAAATGAATTCAGGCTCTTTAATTAACTTACAATTAAGAATAACGTAAAACATCTCTGTTAATAATTAGGGCACGGATCGAGTCTCGTTTCATTTCGACGTGTCAGAATAATTCAGGGGTCGATGAACGTGGCTGAAAACGAATAAAGTAAAATCTGAAAATACGCGAGATTAACGTTCAATAAAATTAATGAACAGAGCTGAAAACAAACATTTAATCTCCGCTCGTAAAAGCGGCGGCGTGTGTACGACGGGGAAAAAAAACCTCGACGAAAACAAATCAGCAGTTGCATAATTGATTCACCGCAGAAAGTCTAATCACCGCGGGGCCATTCGAAAGGAAAACAAAGCTCCGCGTCCAGATCGGAGCGCATCGGGCAAGAAATCACAATTAAAAAAGAAGCGCAGCTTAAAAAGGTTAGCAGGTTAACTCTTTCGTTCGGATCAACAATCTTTATATCGTACAGCTCGCGACTGGCGCTGCACGTACGAGAGAGAGAGAGCCTGCAAACCACATGCGCCAATAACAAAGCGACCAATGCCAACGCGAGTCTCATTACCATTGCTAAGCATAACGTTTCATCTGGGCTGCAAGTAATTCCGACGGACTTTTAATTCACTTCTTTCCGAGCAAGTCTTCAAACGAAATACTCTAATTAGGGGATCGTTCTTACTGAAAAAGGCTTGTTTATGCGATTTAAGGCTTTATTCTTGCAGCTTCGCCTCCCCCGGCAGCGGCATTTAATTGGGATGCTACGGACTTTTCAAGAACGAACGGCTCTGTGCTGAAATGTCGCGAAATTTAATTAAAAACTCTTTCTAATAAGCGTGGGGGGGGGGGGGTTTAGCGAAAAAGATAAAAAAGCCATTGTCCTTTATAAAACTCATTAAAAACTTGAGAAGACGCAATCGGCGCTAAAAATTTATAAACTACTTTGAAATTTTAATGACGTAAGCAGAAAAAAAGAAGAATCTTATTTTATCTCGAAAAGATAAAAGTACTGGATGATTTATAGCAGCCCGATGTAGAGAAAGAAACATAAACTATTTGAAATGGAGCGATTTCGAAAAGAAGCGAGAGGGATCCGTAATGCAAAAACGAGCGAGGCAAAAGTATAAGCGAGTCACGACGACGACGACAATCCACGAGAATTCGAGGCAGCCTTTAGTGACGTCTTAGCGACCTGTAAACCAGGTCAATCGCTGGTCGCATCTATCTAACGTGCCTGGCATACAAAATACGAGCATAAGCGAGCCCGCTCAGACATAAATCCTTCCCGTCTCTTCCCTTATTATATATTTCCCCCGTTCGATCTCCCTCCTCCATCGATTGCCGATTGCAGCGGCTAGCCTCCCCTGCTAATTTCGTAGCCGAATCGCTAAATTTAACTGGCCGATCGATGCGCGCTTGATTTTTGCCCGCGAGCCAGGCGCAAGGCAGTTCCTTCTATTATTTTCGACTCCGTTGTTATTCCAAACGCGTTGCCCGAACAAATGGGTTCAACAAACTCGGGGCGACGAAATTCTCAAAAATCCGCCCCGCGACGTGCAGCTCTTCTTTCATCCGGCCGCTTTTAGCCGCGCGCGCGGAAAGCGAGGCGGCGAGCACGTTAATTAATCGAACCTGTTTTATCATTCTCTCTGTCCGAGAGAGAGAGAGACACGGCTGCGCGCGCGCGCGCGCCGCTGGGGACAATTAAAAATAACGAAGCAGCCTCCGCGATCGGGCCGGGAGAGGCACACGCAGACGTCGGATCGATTCTCTCTCTCTCTCTCTCCCGGCTTCCGTTCCCTTCGCTCTTTCGCACGCGCGCACTCGCGGCTCGTCCGCAAGCGCGCCCGTTTTATTTTCGACGCTGTTTGGGAAGCGCTCGCTCTCCGCGGCCCTTGATTTATGCGAGATCTCCCGAGTTTTCCGCCGAGAGCGTTTTTAATCTTTCTCATTCCGGAGGCGTCGCTCCGGAATCTTGGGGGACGCCGGCTGAATGCTAATTCTTTTTTCTTCGAGGCGCCCCGGATAGAAAGTCCGGTCCGATTGCGCATTGTTATAAGGGGGAAAACGACCTGGAGAACTGAGCGAATTCGATAGATTTAGCAGGGTTAAATCAATAAATGATGGCCCTTCTTTTCCGATGGAAAGGCGAGAGAATTGAAATCGGTTTTTTTCAGGGAGGAAATTACAGCGAAAGGAATGAGGATTTCATTGTAAATATAAAGTTAATTAAGCGAATAAAGCAAATGTTTGCTCTCGTGTAATTAAAAGTATCAAAAATGCCCAGGTGAATGTTTTCCTTGAGACTGTTTACTCTCGGAATAACAATATATTTCAGCAAAGCTTCCCAAGATTTATTCGAGCCGTTTGTTATTTTGCTTAAAGCTATAATAGTTATTGCGTGTTGCGTCAATTTTATATTTGCTATACCAAATGTCTGAGCTCTCGATTTTATTTATGGAAAATTTTCAGATTTGTTTTTTTCATTTCAACGCCGATTACTTTACGACTTTCTAACATATCCTTAAAGGTACTCTACATGACTGTTGTTGTTCAGAGGTCTGCTGATTAAACAGACTTGTTTGCAGTGCCAGTTACAATTTTATTATTAGAACGTTATTGCCGATCATATGATTAATCAGCGATTTTATGAACGCATCTCCGCATGTTTTTGTCCGTATTCGTTGCACTCGATCCAACGCTCGAACCTGCCTGTCTGTTATTTTTATTCGCGCGGCGACTATTCTCACTCGGCTCGGCTGGATCCTCGCTCTCTCAATCTCTTATCAATGAAAAACTGGACGTCTCCGTTTTTCTCAATTAAGCACTCGCATTCTAACGACTGGCTGCAGCTCATTAATCGCCGATCAGAGGTCAACGGTTCGCGGATATTTTTAGCCCTGCCCGGTTAAAAGAAACTCATTGCGATCGATTGGTATGTAAATGTCCGCCGATAATGAAACGAGGTGTAAAGAGTGCACCGTTTCGCAAGGTGCACTTATTATCATTTGTCGATTTCTCATTCTCTCGAGCGAACAATGGGGCGCCGAAATGTTCCCCGATGGGAGAAACTCTCCATTTCGTAACTCGCTGCGACGCGCTTATCTAACGAACCTCTTTAAACCATATACCTCGCGACCGTCGATTGTTTTCTTTTTTTTTCTTCTTTTTTTTTTATCGCGCCGTCGTTGCCGCGAGCGCAAGCGAAATGAACGGCTTTTTTGTATATTCAGGCAGATAAATTATTTTTATTTTATTTATCGTGATTGCAATGCATTTTTATTGCTGCGTAATAAAGTTTCGTGAGTTATTGCTGGTTTTTGTGATTGTCGCGGCACGCTTTAGTAATACGCAATTTCTAATGGACTTTACCAAGACGGTGCCGCTGGAACCTCGCAATTTTATCTTTTTAAATATTCCCACGTGTAAAAAAGGCAATTTTCGAGTAATTTATAAAAGTTGAGCAATAATTTAGAGTCTAATCCGAATTACTTAACAGATCGAAATTATAAGGACACGATTAATTGGAAGGAGAAAAATTGCTCGACGCTGCATTTTCCAGCTGATGGAAGTCGTTCTTTATTTCTAATATCCTCCAAGGATTAGCTCGCACCCGGATCTCGTCCTCCCCCCGATTTGATCCGTTAAATTTTCAAGAATTCTTATTTACCGCCTTTATCGCTCCTCCCCGAATAGCTTTCTCCCCCAGCTCCTCCAGGCGCCTCGATGCTCCCTTCGCCCGCGGAGAAGGAGGAGGGTGGCGGGCGGCAAAATAGAGCAGAGCAGCGCAGGCTATACAGAGAGGAGGGAATAAATGCCAGTTCATTAGAACGAAAAGCGTTAACACGTCGTGAAAAAGAGCATACGGCGGCTAGACAGCTGCGCCGCTACTACTCGTCCTCGTCTGTCTCGTCCGCGGAGGCTTTGCATAACGGGCAATTGTCAACGGCACTTAACTCCCGCGTTGTCTCGGGGCATCAATTTACCGACTCTCGCGCCAGCCAGAAGACCACTATTACCTACCTACCACGCGAATGCATCAATGTCAAAAAATAATGAAGCATGGCCTCTTAGTCTCGAAACTTAAACTTGCCGCGAGAGACGCGTCTGAGTGTCGCACTAGTCGACACGTCGGTGCTTCGCGCTTTTCCACGCTTAACTCTCCTCTCCTCGGCTTTTCTCGTCTTTTTACAATTGCTGTTCACCGGCTGACCTGAAATTTCGTGACAATATTGCTGAAGATAACTTTATTTTTATTCTTAAAAATAACAGTCTCGTAAAACGTATCTTAATTTTAAAAAGAGATTTCAACCCTTGTATCTATTTCGGTATTCGCCCAAGACCAACCCTAATAGTACCAGTTACCGGTATAGTAATCAAAACGGAAATAAACTAATCTAGGTTAGTAATATTCAGAAAACATGTTTAAAACCGTGCTTAAAATTTTAATTAAATAAAATACAGAATGAAATGTAGGTAACAGGTCAAAGGAGGAATTTAAATTAGGTTACATTAAGGAATTGCTGAGGCTTTTGAGTGTTCTAATTAAAACCGTGCTATCTATTTTAATTGGGGATATTTAGGAAAAGAGTAGAAGAGATGTTAGATTAAAATTAAACATGTAGGTTGAGATTACAAATTTTATTCCGAAACCTGTATACCCTCTTATTGTAAATTCCTAAAATAAAGAACATTATTTATTGTCAGATAAAGAGGGTTCTCTCAATTTATTCATGTCAGAATATGAATAATTTATTAAGTGAATTGTTTCCCTTAATTGTTGTACATTTATTTCGAGCGTATTAATTATTGGCAGCTTCTTTGTGCTCTACTTTCTCGATACTATAATTTAAACTTCCGTACTATGTAAAGTTCTAGCGTTGATATTGACAAAGCAATATTTTAAAATAGACTCGTACGTACAATATTTTCACTTATACATGTAAAGTTATCGTAAACCTTGAAGTACAATCTGCGAATTAGAATTCTGGACTTGCAGAGATTAGAATCCACGAACATAAAAGAAAAGATTATCTTGAGAAGTACTCGGCCAAGAAAACGTTCTTTTTAATGAAAATTGGTCGATAAGTATTTGAAAAGCCTAATTTTTATAGTAAACAATAATTCTTGCATTCTCTGTTACACCTGGTATAAGTTACGTACACCTGGAAGAAAACTTCATTGTTTTTCAAAATTTACTTAAAGTTTCAATGTCTTTAATGATTTATGTTTAGATTATTTTTTTCACGCATTCAAACTATATGCATAACGAGGCGATAGTATTTAATTTCCTTCGGCAAAACTAATTATTATGCTAAAGTAAAGAACAAACGCTATTGTTAAAAAAATCTGATTTTAGTGCATAAGTAAAAAAGATTGTTTGAAAATTTTTTTTTGAACAGGATCAATCTAAATGAAACTGTAAAAATTTTTTTGCTTTTTCTCAAGAGCATTTTTGATGCATTGGTAACGTCTTCAAAGCTTTTGAACAATAGATTAAAAATTCAAAAATACAAAAAAAAAATAATTTTTCGGTAAAACACTTTTGAAAACATTAAAATTAAAAAATTAAGGTAAAATGATGTTTAACAATTTTTGAAAAATAGAATTTCACAAAGGAATTTGTATGTGCTTTAAAGTAGATCAGATAAAATTGACTGAGTTATGTAGCCATCAGTCACTTAGAAGAATGTTGTTTTGAGAGAATAAATCGTCTCTAAAATTCAACTCTTACGTGCTTTAATCCAGCTAAAGTAACAAAATTTTTAACAATTTTTTTTATTTAACTCGTAACATCCGTATAGGAAATTAAAACAGAAATTTCCTTCCTTATGGGGTAATGGCTTATTTGAATTTGCGGTACTTTATACAGTAAATGTAAAAATTTGATTT
>JAWWEM010000010.1:28024380-28045613 GCA_035582935.1 Ormyrus thymus
AGAAATTTCCTTCCTTATGGGGTAATGGCTTATTTGAATTTGCGGTACTTTATACAGTAAATGTAAAAATTTGATTTCAAGAATATTAAATTTTATTATTACAGATAAATTTTTTAAATTATTAAATAAGAAGTTACCTGATGGCCATCATCGATTACCGGATTTCGCAAATTTGGCGTTATCGCGGTTATTCGCTGAGTAAGGAAATTTTTTTCTCCGTAGCGAATTTATCAGCTATTTTTTGCGCGCATCAGCATTTCATTTATATCCTGCATATAATTAATTTATTTAAGATGTAATAAAAACCAGGTTTTATTGTCACTTTTTGATAATTTAAGTTATAAACGTAAAAGGAAACTGATAATTAGAAAAAATTCTTATTGATGGAAATGAAGATACAGAAATTAAATATTTTTAAAATAGAGTAAAAATACATTTTACTGTTAATATATCTTTTTACCGAGAATATTATCCAAAGTTGTACAACAGGAGATTAGAGTAATAGAATAAAATTCAATTCAAAACATATTACGTAATAACTATAATAGTAATAGACTTTAAATTAATCTTGAGTATTGGCAAAAAATTTTTTTTTTTTTTCACGAAAATCATATATTTTCTTTGTCTGATTTGAAAATAAGTCAGTGTTTGACAGCAGTAGAAAAATATTTTCCGACCCTGTTAATCGATTACTTATTTTGATATTTTTTGCCTTCCCCATTTTGAAAGCAAATACTCTGCTCCGATACGCGATGAAAATAATACAAATTTTGCCAAATAAACTTTTTTGCGCCGTCGTAAAAGCTTCCTGACGTGAGTAATTCTTATACGGATCAAATATCTAAACAGGGGTGAAATACCGTTGACAGTCGTAACGATTCGCTAAGTGAAAGATATCGTACTTATTTTCCCCTCCGTTAAATCAGCTAATTGACAAACGAGAATAATAATCGTTTCGCAAAGATTGAAATTAAAGATTTTCCTTTGAGCGGTAACTAAAATCGATCCGCCACGAGGCGGCGATAAATAAGCGCGTTGATTTCCCTACTAAAAAGGAAGGATCGCGCTGTAAATTCAGGCCGGACAAGTCCATGAAAAAGCTCGGGGGAAAAAAAGGAGGAGCAGGTTGGAGGGGGGACGTCTTGTTACAGAGTGAACAGCCCGCAGGGGAGTGATATCCTCCGTAACGTCCGACCGCATTTATCGCCGGTCAGGGAGTCGTCGTCCATAAGAATATTACGCGGATCGAAGCTAAAATCCCCCGAAAATCCCGTTTGCTACTTTATACTTGTTAAAGGCGGCGCAATTAGCCGCGATCGACTGGAAGCGGCTTTATTTCACATTTGCAATACCGCGGATATTATGATTTCTAGTTTTGCGCAACGGCCGCGTACTTTCTGCGGAATAATGCCGCCGTCTCGAGCATAAAGCTCTCGAATTCACAATAGGCTTCGGATGCCGTCTCCGCGCTGCGGTTTCCTCTCGGGATGCACGTGAGCAATAATTATCGCCTCGGCGTAACCGCCGCCGCCGGATATTTATCAGAAATTAATCGTGCGAATTGCGGACGCCATTCTTCACTGTCGCGCTCGCGGCCCTTTATGAAAAAGCCGAGCTCTAATTAAAGCGCGCGCCTCCTCTCGCCTTGACCAAATTAATAAATCTTCTTAAAGATGAATTAAGGGATTAAATTGAACGCGAAAGAATCTGCGATTGTAAGCTGCTCTAAGCCGCTTTAGGGACAACTGTGCAATAAATAGCTTGCCCGAGTTCCCTTTAAAATATATGCGAAAGGGAAGGGAAAAAAATCCTTATATCCATTTGCTTTGAGCTCGGCGGCAGAGAGGAAAAATCAGCCTAAAAAAGAGCCCCGCTACAATTGCCAAGCCCTCCACATAGCCAGCCGCACACCCACACACACACAGACGCGAGAACCGTGAAGGACGCTGGCACACAAAACCCAAGTTTTTCTTCAGCACTTTCTTCCACCTCTCTCTCTCTCTCCCCAGCATCATCATTATTTAGCCAGCGTGTCGTGGGGGAAAAAAGCTTGGGGCGCAGGAAGGAAGAGGGAAAGGAGGGAGGCGTGACGAAAAGGGAGTCAGCTCTTCCGAGATTCGTAGACGAATAAGTCTGAGAGTTGCTGCTGCTGCTGCTGCTGCTCGAGCGAGCGAGTGTCGACCTGAATTCCAGTGCATGACCCGAAACTCCATGACGTCACTCTCTAGCAGCAGCGGCAGCCAAGCCGCAACCCTCTTCTGCCGCGTTATATCACGCGGCGTTCTGCTCTCGATTCAAGCGACCGTGTCAAACGAGGGAAAAGGCCTGGCTGGCCACACTCTGCCACCCTCCTCTGCGACTCTCCGAGTGTCCGCAGTCAAGCTGCTGAAATAGGCTTAGCTGATTCGGGGGTTTTTTTCTGCCTCCTGGAGGATTTTCGCGGCAGCTAGCCAGATAGAGAGAGAGAGGGATTATCCACTGGCTGAAGTGATTGTTTTATTTGCGTTCTCTACTTGTGTTCTCTGCGCGTTCATTAGCGCTTGAATAAGTCTCTTCGGCCGCCGCGCGCGAGCTTGTAGGTCTTGCATTGTTTTCTTTATTGATCAAACAAACCGATTACCTGCCGAACAATTGATAAGCTTCGGCTTCGCTGCTACAGCCGTCTGCTTTAATTTACATGCTTTAATGAGTTTTCTGCATTCTGCAGTTTTCATCAGTTTTGCCGATATTTATTTCAAAGAGATTTATAGATTTTGCAATTAAATTCCGGATATAATATCGGATTACTCGCAAATTATGTTTATCGCCGATAAATAATAATCGAGTTTTTAACAAGAAGAGACATTTACATTTAACAAACGGACAATATACAATAATCATGATTTTCCGTGCAAAAGTCACTAGCGGATGCATTATTTAGCACTAAAAGCATAATTATTAAAAATAAGCTTATTGCTAATAATTTGACCTTTTAACAAAAACGATAATAAACTAGAACGCATTTAAGCTGTCAAACCCGGAAAGAAACGTTTGAAAAATTGTTATACACATCCATAAAATTTTGCAATGCAATTTAATTTAAGCGCGAACGTTTAAAAAGAATCGTTGTGGGAGGTAAAAGGAGAGAGAGAGAAAGAGAGAGGGAGAAATTGTAACCATATTCGAAGCAAGTGCTCCCTACTTAACTAGATTGTTGTCATTTGAAAGTGCGCTGCTCTCGGGTTACGCTCGTATTAGCGTCGATTAAAAACCGAGCTTAATTGTCGAGTGCGAGTTTCGAGCTCCTCCCCTCCCCTCGTCAATAGAGTTTCTGCGGGCACTCCGTTATCCAGGCGCTCGGCAGGGGGGGAGGAAATATTTCGTAGCGGGACTATGTCAATTAAGCAGGCTCGCAGACGATTAGACTCAATTGCCGCGAAGAAAGAGAAAGAGAGCGTCGCAGGAAAAATAAATCCACTTAACAGGATTATTCGCCGCGCGACAAGCGACAAGCAGCCGCGGCTACTTTGGAAAACAGCAGTATTTTCGGACTCGAAATCAAAGCGACAAGTGCCACTGCCTTTTGCAGACTGGGCAATCGAGCCATTAACGTTTCAGTCAAATCATTCCTTTCACGTTGATAATAATTTATAGGCAGATTACGCTAAGTGGAAAATAAGCCCCAAGTTAACTAGTCAATACGAGCTCCAGTTCCTGGACGACGCGAGCGAGCGGGAGCATCTTCCCCTCTGATTTCGAGGCTCCTTTTCACTTTTAATGTCGGGCCCCTGCATTTATCGAATCACATATGCGCCGGCAGACGAGCGAAAGAGGAAGCGCCACAAGCATGCAAGTATTGTCCGAAATCGAGGCCGCAAGGCTAACTTCATTACCCGGACTATGGGATCTGCTGGCTTTTGTGCGTCTGCCTGTCTGCCTGCCTGCCCGACTGACTGACTGCCGTCCTCTTGAACAAGCGCCAGAAAAATCTGTTAGCTTTCAATTATGCCCAGATTTATCGGATTTTATATTTAAGCGCCGATGCGACACTCTTCATTTGAAAACCCTCGGGGAATGTCGCGAGGCGTCGTTAAAAATAAGCAAATCCTCCTCACTATTTTCAAAGCCCGAAAACTCGGAAAAAATAACGGGCTCGTTTCAACGAGAAGAGACTAGCTTTTATTCTGTTTCGAGCTTCGACTAAATCTTTTTATGCGAATTCAGAGATCGAAATTCTGCTTTTATTTGACTGTTTTGACACTGAAAAACTACGTATTTATAAAAATCTGTAAGGCATGCAGCTTTAAAAAGAACTTTGCATCTTATTGTTATAAGTCGTGTAGACGTTTGAGCGACACAGTCAATAAAAGAAGATTAAGACCGATTTTTGGCAATTGCAAATAGATGACGGTGAAAAGAGATAATCGACACTTCGCCCTAGATAAAGGATAAGAGAGATATTAGGGTCAGAGATAAACTTTTCTTTAAGATACAATTCTTTTTATTTAAGCAATACGCGCCACTCTTGTTAATTTATTCAGCATTGAATATGCGCAAGTCTAGTGCGTAAGTGTAGTTTTGCCTCGAGAAGCTTCATATTATATATTAGAAATAAAACGTGCAGCCTCGCGTTTTTAATTCGAAAATTTGCTTCGTTTTACAAATTGAAATCCACATTTGCACGCGTTAACGTGCATTTCTTTAAGACAAACAAAATAATCAGCCACAGATCCCCACGTTAGCAGTCCGTGTCATCCTTTAGAACAATAATGCATCCGTCACAGTTTGATTAAAATTGATGATTCGGACCCCTCCGAGTCTGCCTTGTTAGGCGTGCTTAGGAGGCAATCGCCCAACCGAGCGCCTTCTTTTCCCTCCTGTATCCGAAACGCGTGACGCCAGAATTTCAATTAAAATTCTCCCTAATCGCCGAATTAACCTCTTGCTCGTTTTCCTTTTTCTTGCAGAGGCGGACATCGGAAATCATGTTGGATCACAGCACCGAGCAAAACGCATTCATACAGCGAATCTCCGGTGAGTTCATAATTGTCGTTTTTAACAAACGGAATTAGATTTAGATCGAGGTGACCAAGTGGTGTCTCCCTCTTGGGACAAGACTTCAGTTTGGAATAGCTTCGAGCGTTGGATTAATTAACATTGGAAAGACTTTTGAGCGCTTGCATTTGGACATGAAGCTAGTTGAACAAACAGATTTTTGGCAAAGCTTTTTCTGCGAGATTGAAAGTAAAATTTAATTTTCGGGGTAAGATTTTTAGTGAAAATTAAAGTGTAGGAATTTTAAATGCTTTTGCTTGATTTCAGAATCTAATTGAGCGTTTGCGTAAACAAGCAGGCAATATATATTTTATTTAAGAACACATTTTTCACCAAGGCGAGAAAATAATTCTTAAAGCTTTCAAAAAAATAAAATTATTCGAAGAAAAGTTTGGGAAAAGTGAAATTTAACATTTAAATTGTTTTGCATCGACGTAGTGATGATTATCTAAGACTCTTTTATTGAATATACTAACATCGAACTCGATAAATCAATATGAATAATGTAAGTTTTTAAAAAAATTTCTTCACGCGTCCACATATTATTTAAAGGCAAAAAGTTCTATCGTAAATGTTAGAATCAAGTCAGCGACAGCTGTCCATTCCAAAAACTATTCAACTCCTTCTTGTTGAATTTTAATGAATAGTACATGTTTAGTTCTTTTTATTGTTATTTTATTTTTATTGTTTTTTTTTTACACTTTGTTGTTATTTTACTACTCAAAAAATGATTTATTAGTGCCTAATCAAGTAATCAATACTGTGACGGACACGGAAAGAGTTGTAACATTTTAGTATATTAAATTAAAAAATTCTACCGAGAATAGGAAAGAAAAATCTTTTTTCTGAATTTCCACCAATTTTTTTTATCTTGGAAAGCGATTACTATTTTTTCAAAGATTTTCTCTGTCCGCGCTTTTTACGCATCGCAGAATTTTACTTTGACGCAGCCTTCCATTTAGAAAAAGAAGAAATTCATTTTAATGATAAACTCTTCGTTAAAAGGAATGCACTCAGGCTGCATCCACGTGCAGGGCATTATAAAAGCTTAATAATTATTATAAAACTATTTTTTCCCCTACTTTTTTAACACCAGCGTCACGAGTGCGCAAAGGCGCGCGCATTTTCCATTTTATCGAATACTCTCCCAGCAGTGCTCGTAGAAAAAAAAAAATGCAAGCTTATAACTTTGTACCGCTAAATTATTGATTAAATTAGAGAGCTCTATTAAATGAATTATCGTCGACTCGCGGTCGTTTAACGCGCGGCTTAAAATCACTTGTTTGCGCAGAGGAGGCAAGCGCCCTGGGCAAAACGAGCGCGAACGAGGCCGACGAGGAGGACGAGTTCAGTCGGCTGGACGAGCTGGAGCGACTGCTCCTGGCGAAGCTCGATGTCAGTCAGTACCGACCCAAGCACACGGGTCGCTTCCTCACAATGCACAAAAGAAGGCGCAAGCGACTCGTCACCCGTTCCCTCGATCAGGAACCCGCTCTCCTCGACGATGTCTCCCACGGCCAAGTCCAGGTAATTCCAGTTTCACGTCTAATTTGCACGCTTTGCAGAAAGTATCGATGTGATGAAAACTCAAAAAGGAGCTGTAAGAACTTTCATTTTAAAAATGAGCCCTTAAAATTCGCCGGTTATCTCATTCAAATGTTACTATATTTTTTACATGGTTGTTTTTCACCTTTATTTTTATATCTTTATCCGCCTAATTTTCCTGCTTGGGGGGAAACTACTTTAGGAATGTTAAATTTTGATCGTTATCATGTAAATACCGAAACTATACTCTTCCGAAGCTCCCTTTATAGAAGGTAAAACCACGTCTAAATAATCGTACTCAGTTGCATAGATAACGCTCGTTAAGCGCTCCCGATGCTGCTTAACTTTGACGATTGCCTGAGGTGCGATTCCACCTCTCCGGAAAGTTTGCTATAGATTTTCGAAACGATTTGAATTTTGAGCACGAACGACTTTTCTAAGATTCTGCATCAATGAAAGTTGAACAAGATCTGATTTTTAACGCCGTTAAAATTTTCGTAACAACTTTTGTAAGATGAAAGAAGGGTTTCATTTCGTAAAGCTATTTCTGTAACGTTAATAGCGAGCAATCTAAGTTTCTTAATTAAAGAAGAGGCGATGAGCGCTTCAAAATTAATAGAACTCGTCAGATATTTTTTAAAAATAATAAACGTTTTATTTTGTCTGTTTTAGTGCGTTTTACAGAGGGTGGCTAATTGGAAGTTCAACGCCTTCACCTTGGAAACAGCGACTGGAGGTAAGCAATCTCATCGATGATCTTCTTTGAAAGATTCAATTAAACTTTATGAAACAACTTCTCTTAAATCAACACTGACGTATAAAGCGAGACTCTAAAAGATTGTGTGTGTCTTACGCTGACTCGTCTTTCTTAATGAAACAAATCTTCCTTCTAATTCGAAATGATGAAGCACTAAATTTATAAATGTCTAACAGTCAAGCAACGAGAAAAGCAGGTAAATAAGCGAAAATCCTCTTGAATTGAACCGACCTTGTTTATCTTCCGTTTCAGGTCGTTCTGTGCCAGTTCTGTGCGTCCACCTCTTTCATTGGTACGGGCTTCTTGAGCACTTCAATCTCGACGTCGTGAGGGTCTGGAAGCTATTCAGTAAGAATCTTAACGCCATTTCTATCCACTCTAGAAATCTAATTACCCTCCATCAGCAATCAATCAGTTTTGATCAAACTTCGTAAACTCAACGAAATTAAACCGACTGAGCAAATTTTTTCACAGTCGTTCGGTTCGGATCCATCAGACAATTTATTTAGTTTTAAATTTGATTTATAATTAAGCGAACGGTTTTACTCAACGTAAATATATATTTTACATTCAAGATGTAAATGCTTGCAGTTTAAGGCACGTTTGAATTTCCGAGCTTAAAGGTTTCCGTCCTTTGAATTTGCAGCGCTGATCGAGGAGGGTTATCACAGTACAAATCCTTACCACAACAGTATACACGCCGCAGACGTCACACAAGCGATGCACTGCTTTCTGCAAGAGAGACAGGTTAGTGATAAATCTTAGGCCTTTTCCCGAGGCTGCGAGCGGCCAGCAGCGCCGAGCGAGGCTCGACGTGAATTCTGTACGTTGCGCCTTGTACCTTTCCAGATAAGAAGGCACCTGAGCTATCTGGAAATAATGGCTTCGCTGATCGCCGCAGTGACGCACGACCTCGACCATCCTGGTGTCAATCAACCGTTCCTCGTCGCCACCAGTAACCACTTAGCTGCCCTCTATGAGGTTAGAACCCTTGCTTTTCTTCCTCTCAATGTCACCGTTCTAATCTCATTTTTCAAATTTTAAATCAAAACGAATTTGTAGATCCGGTTACATAAATATAGGTACATGGGAAGACAAAATATTTTTCTAAAGTAATATTTTAAAAACATCCGTTATTTAAAAACCAAATAAGCCACCTCTTACGTCAAAATCCAGTAGAAAAAAGTCTTTTTCGAATCGTTTTATCTATATTTTATTCCAAAGTATTTTAAAAAATGTTAATTCAGAAGCGTATAACTGTTCTTGGTTTCAAATAAACTGTGACCACCGTCTGGTTTTAAAGCATTTACTGTTTCTCTTCGCGAGTTGGCGTCGATAAGCTTATTTATATTTAAAAAGTATAAGTAACGAGATGCACGTCAAAAAAATGCTGAAGCGTCGCTTTTAAATGATGGCGATAAAAACTGCGTTAGCTTAGAAAGACAAAAAAAAACTACAGCAGCTGCGAGTAAGTAAGTGGACGCTTTCACGTTAAAAGAACGAGAATTACGGCAAATGCAGGAAGAATTACTGACTTCGTCTAAAAAGCGGATCCGTAAGAGAAGGCGATAAAAAGGTTCGAAACTATACGAATTGTGAAAGTTAAAAATAAAACGACTTTTTATCGTGAATGGACGCACTGATTAGTGAGCGCAGTAATTAAGTTAATAATCGGTGCCTTTTGAGAACATTTTCTTTTCATGCTTTCAAAAAACTATCAGAAATTAAATGTTCGCATTACGTAAAAGTTTTTATATCGTATAAAAATTAGTTAAGTTTGCCCTTTATAATTGGGATAGTTCGAAGCAAACTTTGATTAAAAATAAGTCATAATTTTGAAAAGCTAGAAAAACTTTTTTGCCAAACCTTTCCTTAACAATGCATTCACACCTAATCAGCTACATTTCATACATGTTTCTTTACTGTTCCATTGACTAATAGTTACCGCGCACTGCTGATTTACCGCTGAAGGTTCGATTTTAAATTTCAATATAAAATCGATAGTGAAAGTTTTCGTCTATTATGCTATTAAACTATGAATCGGGTTTTATCAAAGCCGCATAGGCACTGATAGCACGACACATATTCGTACAGTTGAAATGTCGAGAATTAAACATGAGACTTTCTCTGAAACTGCAAACGTCCCAGAAATGTCAACAGAAAATGTTACAAAGCTTGCGTGTACCTACACCAAACAGGTCGGGCTCTATTATTGCATTAGACCATTCATTTCTTTGGGAGAAATGTATAACCATTGAAACTTCCTATATTATTCATTTTCGAGTTGCGGATTCGTGAGTCTTGTGCAATAAACTTATTTAGGTTATTACCGGTGCTCGCGTAATTTCGGTCGGAGTACCGATGTAACAAAGTGCATTATCTATAAAGTTGAATTAGATACCTATTGGCGCTGGCTTTATTGGAAAGTAGCACAATCGTATTAGAGAGTTTTATTAGTAGAGAAAACAGAAAATTACATAAATTTCATTGTTTAATGTTTGTAGCGTTGTGTTGGTCTTTTAAAGTATAAGCCCGCTCCGAGTCAAGAACTTTGCTTACAAAACTAAATTCTATTGTTCATATTCTATGCAATATTTGTAAAATACTTTCTAGTTCCAGCAATCTTTTATGAAATATTGAAATTCACTATTATTTCAATAAGAATACCCTTAGGAACACGATGTGTTTTGTACAACCACCGAACACTTTGACATTACAGAATACGTCTGTCTTGGAAAATCATCATTGGAGATCAGCGGTCGGTTGTTTGTTGGAAAGTGGAGTTTCAGAGCAGCTTCCAGATCGAGTGAAGCCTGAACTTCAGCGGCACATCAGCTCTCTTATACTCGCAACGGATATAACGCGACAACAGGAATTTCTTACACGCTTTAAGGTACAAAAATTCTTTTTTACATTTTTAATAAAAATTTTTATTTAAATAATTGATCCAAAGCATTGATTTGTCGAAAAATAATTTCACTTTATTTTTAATAATTTTTACTATTCTGTCGAGGTTTAAAAAACGTGTTCATGCCATTAGGAAGTTCGTCATTACACAAATTGCACAGAATGAAATTAAAAAGGCTTGAAGGGCGTAACATATTAAAAGCTCGCCTACGCAAATGCTCGAATAAAGTTTCAAAAACCTCTAAAGCAATGAGCCTAGCACGCTCTTGTGTCTTAAGTGTAAAGTTCAAGTACATTATGCACTTTAGCGAAGGCTCACATATATATAGCACGAATCCTACACCCGCGGATTCTAATATACATACACACACTCGATCAAATATTCATATATCAAGATAAGACCACTTCTTGCGTGAGATTTTTGCGTAAAGATAGATACACGCCAGTGTTTTTATAGCGCGGCTCATGCATTTGTAACGTGACTCCCGCTAAATTAGTAGTGCTAAAATATTTATTCTGCATCGCAGGTGATTCTATTTAGTTAATAACTTAAAAACGGCCACGAAACTCGCTATTGATGCACTACACCGACTAATAAGGCATTTCCATGCCGTAAACCGCCTGTGTATACACGAATATCTCACTTACTCGATAGGAATTTTTATGAGTCCTTGTAAGGTATTTTTAGAGCAAATAAAAAAAATCCACCATTTTTTCGCTTTACAGTATTTTCTTGGATTTTACTTCAGAGAGATAAAAGGAGCTCTCCAGCTTTTGAGAATAGACAAATTCTACCGCTATGAATATTAATGCCTTCTGCAATAAAGATCTGAGAGGGAATCATAAATATAAGTGAAAGAACGCCGGATACTTGAAAGTTTCATTTAAAAAGACGTTTGATTGTATCAAAAGCTTTCTTTATTTTATAGCTGATCCCCCAAAAAGTGATGCAGACATATTGCGGAAAAATGTAGATTAACTTCGATTTAACCCAGTACAATACCGTTCTTTCACTGAAAAATAAAATTATGCATTTCACTCGAAAACTTCAATCGAAAATTCATTTAAAATTCGAATTTCCAGATTCGCATTTTATACAACAAACATTAATTTGTGCAAAGAATAATCGTCAAACTTGTAATTAAAACTTTTAGTAGAACCCACTGTAATGCAAATACTTGTATAAAAATGCAACGAGCGCTTTAATTAAAACCGTTTTATTTGTCAAAAAAAAAAAAAAATCTCAGCGCTATCTGGACGACCGCGAGCTAGATATGCAGCAGCCAGAGCACCGACACTTCATCCTCCAGATCGCACTGAAGTGCGCGGACATCTCGAACCCGTGCCGGCCGTGGGACATATCGCGCAAGTGGTCGTACAAAGTGTGCGAGGAGTTCTTCCGACAGGGCGACTACGAGCGACAGTTGAACCTCCCGGTAACGGCCGTGTGCGACAGGCACGCGACCAGCATCCCCAAGATCCAGGTGGGCTTCATCAAGTTCGTCGTCCTGCCGCTCTACGAGGAGTGGCACCGCTTCCTGGACGACTCCTTCAGCCGGTCGCTTATGCGAAACCTCCGCTCGAACCAGCGACAGTGGGAGGCCCTCATTCAGCAGGAGCAGCAGGCTGCCGCTGTTGCTGCTGTTGCTGCTGCGCAGGAGTCCTTGTCTTCTGAACCCGCTACCGAGGCTGTTGAGCAGTCCGAGGTCAGTATATTTTTTCCTTTTTCTTTCATTTCTTTAGCATTTATTTCAATTGCCGGAAATTTTTCGTTTACAACTGTGCTTTACAAACAACTTATTTCATATAATAAAGTTCAGAAAATAAATATCGAAGACGCTGTCTTGAGTAATTAATTATTAAGTTAATCAGGATACGAAAGAGGTAAAAGACTAAGAAGTTTCATTTTGCATTTTTTAAAGCCTTTATTCTGCATTTTGTATATGTAGGGTCGACAGCTTAGTTATGGCGTATAACTTAAAATATTGGGAAAGAAAGTGGAGAGCTAGTTTAAGAATAAAAATATTTGTCGAAATTGACATTCTTGTCTATTTACGTAAATACTTTTATTCGCGCGAAGAAACGACGAAACCAGTTCTAAACTAATTCCACGTTTTATAAATATTTTTGTTCAGATATTTTTATTTTTACTCATAATTTAAGAACTTTTAGATGTTAAGTAGAAAAACGAATAGTCAGCTAGTGAATGTCAAAGTAACAAAAGTATAAGCGCGTGAGAAGGTAAAAATAGCTTTCTGTTTTCAAGTAAAAAAGCAATTAAGTTCATGACTTTTTGTCTATCCGACTGACTAGCTGATTGATTAGAAGAAGAACTGGTCAGCGATAAGTTTAATTAATCATTTTTAGCAGTGAATACTGTGCACTCGAAAAAAACTTTAACATAACACTTCTTTAATATTGAAAATATTTGATTGTTAAAAAGTGTGTGAATGCTTGTAAATAAAGGACTGCTGCTTAACACTTGTGGTCTTTAAAACGAGTTTTCAACGTTCCGATTGACTGGCTTTATTTTCCTAACTCAACGGAATGTATTTGTTGAAAAAGTGTCGGAGTAAAAATCGGGGAAACAGCTTTTTTAACTTGCGTATCGAAGAGCTTGGTTTATTCAGGTGTCAAAGGAAGAACCGTTTCATGAAACCGCGCAACTGGAGCTAGTGGTTAAGAGTGGAAAAGCGCACCTAGTATTAGAGAAGTGGATCGCATAGCGTGTTATAAAACTTGTACTACAAAGTTACATAGTTTCACAAGTGCAAAAAAAGAAGATGCGTTTATTAGATTACTTTGTGTATTCTTAAAAAGCTTTAAATGATTAGTTACTGCCAATTCTGATGATTCTAGAATTTAATTTACAATATAAACTAGTATCAAATAAGGAAAGTTGAGCTGACTTGAGTACTTTTTTTTTCTGGCCACAATCTTGAATGTCTTTAATAATATGTCAAAAAGGTTCTGAATTTTCTAGTTTTTAAACTTTTATATTTTTTTATTTAGTTTTATAAGTCGTGTGGAAAAAATGTTTTTAAAATCTTTCCTCGTGCGTCGGCGCTTTCAAACATCATAAAGTTTTTTTTTAACATTTTAAAAACCATCAATAAAGTAACTGATACGTTGCTTCGAATCGTCGCAAAAAATGCGTTTTTATTGTGACATCTTACCTACCTTACATCTTTTTTATTACTAAAAAATATATTTTAATTTATTAGCGATATTGAAATGCCTAAATGTCGTAAGAATTATTGTTAAAATTGCAGTGCACGGAAGAGGACTCGGGCAGCTTCGAGCTCGCCATCCCATCCCCAGGTCTCGCTCCCCCGGTGCAGAACTACGAGCGCGAGGGCCGCCGACACTCGGTGCCTATAGGGGTCTGCCGCAGCCTCTCCCTGGCCCCGCGGCCGACGACGGCTCGCCGCGAGAGTCTGCCGAGCGCCGGCGCCTCGCTCATGCCCTCGCGGATCTCGTCGCGCAGCAGCCTACACCGCTCGGAGGCGTCGCCCAGCGCCGCGGTCACCGCCTCCTCGGCCTCGCCGGCTGCCCCCGAGCGACCCGTCAGCGCCGAGAACCTCCTGCCCGACACTAGCATCGCCAGCATCGCCAACAGCCTCGAGGCATCCAAGCTCAGCAGCCTCGTGCAGCAGCAGCCTTGGTGAGGCCCCTTTTATTTTTTTCTAATATTAAGAGTTATTTGCTTCAATTTATTCCGGTAACAATGACATGTGTCGAACGTGTCTTTAAGGACGCGGGTACTTTTTAAGGTCGTTCTTTTTTTGTACTTCCGCATACTTATGATAATCAAAATACAATATTTTGAAATAATATTATTCACCAAGATAAGTAAAAATTTACTTAGAACTACTTGTATCAGATACAAAATGTTTTCGAGAGATTAAAAATAATATTTGGATTGTTTGAAGGTACTATGATATTTCTGCTGCTTATACGACATTAAAATTCATATATTTATATTTAAAAAAAATCTTAAATCAAGCGTAACGCCTTCAACAGTCAACTTATTAATTTTTGTGGGTGCAATTTAAATACATTAAATATTCAGTGTTTACACTGCAAGATTTTCGAATTCAATCAAGCGTGGCATATTTTTGATGTTTTCCATATTGCGTGATGTAACCATTATACAGAAATGCATTCAAGTTGTTTTAATAATCTTGAGTATCAATCTAGAGGTCAAAGTTTCTAAAATATATTATTTTCTTATAATTATTCATTGAAGAGAGTTTCTGTACTTGAAACGTAAAACAAACGTTTTAATGTTATATATAAGAACAAAGAAAGAGAAGAACGTTTTAATGCTGTACAACGAAAGAGCAGATAATGCTAACAAAAAATAATTTGTTAAAGCAGGGAGCAGCAGCTGCTCGAGCAGCCGACAACGACCCGACAGGCGACGCTAACTCGGCAGCAGACGTTCCCACCGGTACAGCCGTACGCCCGGATGCGCTATATGTCGACGACGGCAGAGATGTCGCAGTGCTGTACGGAGGTGCTCCTCGAGGCCGACAGTTCCTCGTCGCGGTCGGGCTCCCCGGCGCCGGGGTCGACGTCGGCGGACGGCAAGACCAGGTGCATGGACTCTCTTTCCCCGGTGCCGACGCTGACGACGTCGTCAAGCGCCGGTGGCGAACTGCGCCGTCATTCGACCCCCGCTCAGGCCAAGACACGCAACCACCACCAGGGCAACGGGCCCGGCCGTCGATTCACCACCATTCCGCTCACACAGGATGCCCAGGAAGGCAGCACAGGCCAGAAAGTCTTCTTCATTGGCAGCCCCCCGGACTCACCGCCGAGACTCACCAGCCACACGCCGTCCAGCGATAGCGGAAGTGGCAGCGTCGGCGGCGAGCCCAGGAAGAGTGTTGACAGCGTGAGCTTGCCTGGCAATAAGAGGGATTATAGCGATTCGACGAGGGAGAAGAGCTCGAAAATGCTCAAGCTAATGAAAGAGAACGTCGATCCGAGGACTGCCGATGAGCTGTCTAAGGATTCCCATGCTCTCTCTAATAGGCGTTCCAAAAATCAGGTAACTTCACTTCCTATCGCTATTTTTTTATTCATAATGAGAATGATTTTAGCTCTGATAATTGTTTTGAGAAAAATTTCTATGACTTCCAGGGTTGGGCAAGAAGAAGAGGTTCAGCTCCGGTGGGCCTACTGGCTAGGCTCGACGATACGTCCGCGCCGAACCGAACGATCGAGCCCTGCTGTAGACGCGGCTCTGTTCCCGCCGATATAACAGCTCATCCAAGTTAATACAATTACACATATTATAGTAGAGTGCACTTTCTTCTCTTTAAAATAAACGGCACTGACCAAAAGACAGCAACTTATTTTTCGTAGTTTGAAATGTGCCACTCACTGCACCGAACGTTGAATCACGATCTTGAAAGTTCACGCGACACGCTTACTTTGATTGCGCAGATGGAGGAGTTAATCGAATCAGTCTCAGCGTTCGGGCTGAGAAACTATCTGGCAGTAAGAGGCGGTCCAGTTTACCTCATGAAGCAGCTCTTGGCAATCTCCTCGGTAACTTGACTCAGTTTACAGGTAAAATAACTGAAACTTCGTTATTTCTTTCTTCCTGTACCACGCATTTCAATCAAAATCTATTCAGCATGTCTAATTTGCAATGATCGAAACAAATACAAAAATAAGTTTTTTTAATTTTAATAAAATAAACTCTGAAAAAGTATTTTATCACAGAAAGATACTGTTCTTTTATTATATTATACAATCAGCGTGGTACAATTGATGTTGCTCGATGATTAATAAGATTGTTTTGCAGCCGATCGAGAGAACTACCCGCTCAACAACAACAATATTAACAATAACAATACTGGCAGCAATAATAATGGTTTCCCACGGCTGACCCCCGAGGGAGCGATAACGACTACAACAACAACGACCACTGCAATGTTGAGTAGCCGTCGAGGCTCTGTGCCGGCCGACATATCGGAGTTGCGTCGGGACCTGATAGGTCGCAACAGTGTCAACAGTGGTGCCGGCAAGTCGCGAGGAACACGCAGCAGCAAAAAGATGCTACGCAGACGGAGCAGCGGCGGCCCTGAAATGTTCGCTTGCGGGAACAGCAACGCCGATGGCAACGATAACAGTGGCGCCGGCTGGCCGGTGGGTACTGCTCGTTCCAAACGCGACTTCGCCAAAAGGGACAGCAACTCGCTGGCCGAACGCGAGATGCCCGTAGTTGTGAAAAGACGCGGATCTCTACCCGTCGAAGTTCTCGCCGTCTCGCTCACTGGCCGTTACATACACAGATAGAAGCAAACGATGCGCGTGTGAGATTCGGTCACAGACGATCGCGCCTTGCCCACGATAACGGGAGTGCGGTTAAGGAGTTCGTTATTTAGATGATGTACCGATTGAAAAAGTGCGAGTGTGCGCGAGAGTGAGAGAGGAAGAGAGAGATAACGGCGAGCGCGTTAGAGTCGCCCCTTCGAATACGGAATTTGAGATTGTCCGTGCAATGCTTATTTTTAAAATGGATTTTAAGAGTTTTAGTTAGTTATAGTTTATTTTTGTTTGAAATATGTCTTTAATATATAAAATTGCTGTTGATTGATCGATTTTTTTTTTGTTTTTTTTTTTTTGTAATATATGCACTATACATTTATAAATTTAATTTGTAAAATAATATAAGATTTTTTACATATCTTTTAAATAGTTTTAATAAATTTATTAAAAAATTTCTTATGCTTTATTAATTTTTAATAAATTTAATAAAAAGTAAAAATCGATACTTTCGTCGGGGTGTCTCTTCGCATGAAGTTGAAAACGCGAAATGGCGAGCTGTTCTTGTCGAGAAAGCAGACTTATTAATGTAAATTGGATTGCAATCTCAGAGTGCGTACTTGTGTACAACTGGATTAACTTCGATGAAGTACTGTAGAAATGTCAAATCTTTAATGGAGAATAGCAGCAGTAGCAATCTGATGATGAACGTACAGGCCACTACCTCCAGAATATATTTGTCTCGTTGTCCAAACGATCGTTATGGAAATAAAAACAGTTATAGCAAGCGGTAAATGTGAATAAGACTCGATGAAACCACGCACGTATCCATTGATAGTGTTATATATCCTATTAAGAAGAAATATGCATCAATTGTTCATCTTTCACAGCTACCTGAGTTTCACCGAATTGAAATCAGTTTTGGGTCGTCCGTTTTATGCGGATTATACGATACTAGTAAAAACATGAATACAGAGAGCATCAATACGAGGGACTGGCTATTTTACGAAGTTTTATTCAATTAAAGTCTGATATGCGTGAGCAAAGGAATGACAAATTACGTAGTATGTAATTATCATTTTTTTCATTCGAAGACAATTGCAAAAGCGAGAGACAGATATCTACCGATCTAACGTGCAATGAATATATCACTTTCTTAGGATCAAAATGATATAGTCACGAAATTTTTACTATTTTTTTATTAACTTGTCATTGAAAGTAGCGTTGACCGAACGTCTCGTGCTTTGCTTGCATGTATTTGCATTGAAATTATCATCTCTGCAACCAAGGTTATCATTTTTGCCATACTTTGTAGATAACAAGTTTTTGTACAGATGATGAATTTTATTATCTGGCTTCCTTGCACAAAACTTAAATATCAAGTTTATACAAAGTAATTGCTTTTAATGTATGCGTGTACACATGTGTTAATCGTAATATGAAAACATGTCGGTGTCTCTATTCCCCATGATAAGCATTAAATATTATTATTATTATTGGATAGATCAAGCTCCAAGTCTTCCCGCGGAAAATTCCACAAGTCTGGTCACAAAAATGTGCAATGCGCACGCCAAATTCATGTGTGCCATATTTGTTAATTCAAATTAATCTTCGCACTTATTTTCTTGGTTATTCCTTGCTCAATGTAGATAAGTTTGTAAAATTATAATTAAAAAAATGAACATATTGAACACAGGGTTGATTAAGATGATTAAAATAATTAAAAACAAAACAGAAAAAATAATAAGTAGGTACCAAGAAGGAACAAGACTGGTAGAGAAATTCAGGGCTGTGAAGCCAACAGTTTAACAGCATAAGTAGTTTGCGACAAGATTTAAAGTAACTTTTTAATTACTATCAATGCAATCATTTATTTTTCTTCTTCTTAAATTGCATTTCTTTTTTGTACAATGTTAATATTTGTTATTACTTTATCGAAAGTGTTATTAAAAGCGAGACTTGAGAGATTTGTACCAATTCTAAGAAACAATTTGACAAAATTTTTACAAATTTAAATTAAAGTTTGCAATGTGAAAATTATATTATTTCATAATGATAACATTCAAATAAAAAGAATTTATAACATAGGTCCAAGTGATTGACCAGCTATACTCTATAAAAATGTTTAAAAAAGATTTTTTTAATCTAGATTTGATGAATTTGTGCGTAAAATAGATCTTGAATATACCCAAGTACAAAGTAGCTATGAGAAAATGTCTCTTGCGTTGTCGTTCATTATACAGCTATTTAACTCGGAGAAATTGGCCGGAACGTGTGTCATTGCAATCCCAATTAAAATGGTTAGTAATATAAATTTGAATGGTTTCGAATATTTGTAAGGTGTGATACGCGCGAGAAACAATGTAACTGCCGCATTCAAAAACCAGCTATATACGGTTTTAAGATTCCAAGTTTTTACTTTATAACATAAATATTTTTATGTTAACATAGATATTTTTATGTTTAACATAGATATTTTTACTTTATAACATAAAATTCGAAAATTATATAACTTATAAACTTTTTTGAATACGTATTTTTTGTCGATTATAAAATAAATTATTAAACAAGGTATTTAATAAATAGGATTTCGAGAATGATTTTTTATAGGTATTATGCAAAGTATGGTGTGACCTTTAAAACAGCATTAAAAATGAACTAATAAATAAATTAATTACAGTTTAGAATAAAAACACTATGTAGCTGGTTACTCTTTTCAGCGGTTTCTAATTGTAATAAAACCATTTCACCATCCCCAAATGTAGTCATAACCATTATCATCCATATTTCGTCATCGTTGTTGTATTAATAAACAATACCTCGAAAGAAAAATGAAATGTTTATATAAGTAGTCTTAGAGCGTTAGACAATAGAAATGTCGTGTAGTATGATTAAAATGTTTGATCAATTAGTAGTGAGATACTGTGAATAGTAGAAGGGTGAGAGATGAGAAAAACGATCAATCGTTAAATAATATTATAATTTTTTAAAAACAGAACACACTGTATGATATATTTGAAACAAGGAAGTTCAATGTTTTACTACTTGGTGTGTCAACACCGACCAAAATCAAAAGTTGATCAAGTTTCAAGAAACCAATGTCTTGGTGTCGTTTAAATCCTCTATTGAAATAGATATTTAAGCTCACTCATCATCTATTGATGATCTCTTAGAGAAGATTAATTTTTTCTTACTGTGTCGTACCACAAGAAAGTAATGAACCACTTAGAGTTCAAGTCGTTAAAACTGTATTCTCTGTATATAAATCGATGAAATAAAATGATGTGTTGACTTAGATAGGAAAAGTAAAAGTAATTGAGAAAAAAATATTCATAAATAGTCAAACATACACTTTTATGTGTTAAAAATAGTATTAAACAATTTATCATTAATTAAAGCATTAATTCAGTGCTAAGAATCGTAATGAAGTTTATCGAAAAATTTCAAAAAACATTGGTTGAGTAAACTCTAAAGGAAGATCTGCTGATCACTTCTTGTTTCAGAGAGATACTTTTATAAAACACTGTAAAGTTTTGCAGTAATTAAAAACTGCACAATCTATGTAAAATAGAAATGAAAAAAAATTAAGCAAATCATTGGTTTTCAGAGAATTGATCAATTATCTTTGTGTGCACCATGATGACTATGTATGTATTACAATTCTTACAATGTGGCTTATGTCTCTATCTCTCTCACTTTCTTTTTCTCTTTCAATTTGTTGGAACTTCAAGCATTATCCAATAATACATTATAAAATATAAGGAAAGAGAATCAGGCTTGAGTGTAAAACAGACTAAAAAACTAAATAAAGTAAGTAGTGTAAAAAATTGAAACAAAATCTCTTAAACCCAACTAATGTGCTTGCCAATACTCTCTCTTGTCATAAATTTTGAAGTGATTTCAAGCATCTTTGGGTTAAAAAAAAAGAAAAGTAAGTGTACAATCTGCGTAATGCCCTATATTATATTGTAGATACATCGATAATGTCGTAATTTGACTTGTCAACCCATCGAGACTGATAAGCAACTCAAATTATAAATGGGAGCGCACGTGTAAAATGACTGCCCTAGTTAGAAAATTTCATTGAATACAATAAAGAATGATTGAAAAATGTGAAATAATTATTTTTTATTTCTATTTCATTATTTTATAGTAACACTACGTAGTGTAAATTGGGAATTAAATTTGAAAAATATAAAGTAATTTATTTCAAAATTAAAAAGCATACAGTCATCAAAGTGAGTATGTGTGAATAAGAAGCAATCTACAAAAAGTGTATTATAAGATTATATTTAATTTTTATTCTAATATACTTTATTTATTATTAATTGGATTTTCAATTTTTTTGTAATTCACTAAAACATGTATAAAATAAATCGTAAAGAAAATATTATTTAATTGCGTGTGTTTATTAAAACACGTTAAAATATTTATTTACAAACCTTTTATTTTAAACATATATTATTTAAAAAAAAACTATTTTTTCCGTTCTATTAAAAAACGAAAATAATTTAATTGATTTACTACATTTGTTTAAGGGGGTTCTATACCCATCGTTGCCATGGTTCTAAATGACTTCTAAAATAGAAATTTAAATTAATTATAGTTTATACTATCTATATATTAAAAATTAGCTCATTCTGAATCAAATGAGCCGAGACAGAAGTCTGTAGGTCCATTTGTTTCAGAGATATTTCAATCTCAAATT
>JAWWEM010000015.1:9452-24998 GCA_035582935.1 Ormyrus thymus
CTATTGCTGCAGCTGCTCTTGGGCTTGTCAATATCAAACCTTAAATATTTCAATATGATGTATTACAAATTGTCAGAAAGTTGAGAAGTAAAAGATTAATTTACCTTCATAAGATTCAACATCAACCAATCGTTTTCTAAGTTCATCTAGATTAACAAATTCAAAGTGTAAAACTTGTAATAAATTTATTTGTACAATTATCATAACCAAAAATTAATAACTCTGCTGTTACTAAGTTTTTTGTAAGAAGTTGTCATAAATCTTAATTAACTCTGAATGGGTTCTTGGTATAACAATTGATATTTATTAAATAAATAATTATAAAATACATTATATATTATATAAAATACATTTTTTGTACATTTTTTGCTTTCAAATTTTAAACTTTATTACGTTTTTTTTCCTCTTGCTGTGCGAAATAGGCTGCCGCCGCAGCTCTTCCCGTAAATGATGCAAAATCGTTATTTTGATTATGCCGGCCCTGAATGCGGTTTCTGTAATAACGGCGTCGGTTAATTTTGCCACCGCGGGTTCCACGTTTTCGTGGAACCGCTGGATTACCTCCTGCAGGAGGTAATTGGACGCCTTGAACTCTTTCATTACCTCCTGCAGGAGGTAACGCCAAATCTTGCTGCATGGGCTCTTCTAAAACAAATTTACATAATTTATTAATTATTTTATTTATAAAATAATATAACTAAAGTTATATAAAAAATAATTACTTACCATTTTGCATTCTTACAGCTCTAAATGGAGGTAGATGACCTCCTACACGAGGTAACTGTTGGCCTCCTCCTTGAGCCAGTTGATTACCTCCTGCAGGAGGTAACTGTTGGCCTCCTCCTTGAGGCAGTTGATTACCTCCTGCAGGAGGTAACTGTTGGCCTCCTCCTTGAGGCAGTTGATTACCTCCTGCAGGAGGTAACTGTTCGCCTCCTCCTTGAGGCAGTTGGTTACCTTCTGCAGGAGGTAATTGTGGCCCTTGTGGCTCTAATTGTTGATCTAAAACAATTATTGATTCTATTTATAAAAAAACAAAATAACTAAAGTTATATAAAAAATAATTACTTACCATTTTGCATTCTTGCAGATCTAAATGGAGGTAAGCGACCTCCTGCAGCAGGAAACTGCGGTTGCTGGTTTGATTGTTGATCTATAACAAATTAAATTTCTTTTTATATTTTCATATAAATAAAATATAAAATAATGTAACTAAAAGAGTATAATTACTTACTCATTTTGAAATCTTCGGTTTCAATATTAGAAATTTCAATTTCCAACTCTTTTAAATACTTTCCAAACTGAAACAAAAAACATTAATTACAATAAATTAACAAAATTACATTCAATCTTACAATGTAATAAAAGAATTTCATCTCAAATATACTTACGTCGCTATCCATTTGAAACAAAGGGAAATACCTGCTCCGTGTCAGTTCTTCGAAACATCTATTGCGATTGGACATTTTCGACGACGAAAAACGGAACTACTGCGAGCTGGATTTTAACATAGGATGATACAAGTAGCGACCTCCCGATGTCAAATCTCAATCAATTTGGACAATTTCTATTCCGTATTCCACCGTTCCAGAAAAAGCTTTTTCAAATGTTAGCTTATCTACATATTATATTATTATATTATATTTACACATTACTTAAAAATTTAGTGAAACTGTTGTGCAAAAATTTAGTGCATGTGTTACATTTTATGCTTAAAGGTATTTTCTGCAGAATAATTGATTTTGGGTAAATATGTTTTATTTAACTTTAAATATTTAATTTAATTTTATTTAATTTAATTTTAAATATTTTTTTCTCTATTTTCAAAATATAACAGTAGTAACTGTACAAGAGAAATTATACTTAAAATTATTAAAGTTTCAAATATTAAAATTTAGCTTTGGAGTATGTTAAGGTTCTAGATATTGATTTTATTGATAAATTTTGATGAGATAGGGCTTCAATTGTTGGTAATTGGTAATGTTACTATGAATTTATAGAGTTTTTTTAACTCACTCAATTTAATTATTTAATAAAAAAATTTTAACTTTATACCATAATGACAAATTTGTAAAAAGTATTAGACAGGGTTCACATTTAGTAATCCATTCAATCAGTTTAATGCATCAAAATGTTTTTGTTCGCTTAAAGTATAATAACTTAAAGTATAATGGCTTTGAGAAAGACAATTAAGATCTCTTCAAATTGCATGATAACTGCATTTCCTTTTTAAGAAGTGTGTCTAAGCACAAGATGCTGAAATCAGCTTAATATTTATAGTATCAGGCGATACTAGCACACACATGTAAAAACACTTATAATTGCCCTTTAAAATAATATTTATTCAAAACAATTTTCAAATAAATACACTTAAGAAATAGAACTTAAGCACGGTTCGAAAGGACCCGAAACATAAAAAGAAGCTCTTTTTTGCTTGACAGCTTCTAGTTACTGGAATTTTAAAATGTACATGTATTGAGATGGCACTGTGTGCAAAAGTATTTTTTTAGTCAAGCGATACTGGCACACATGTAAAAATACTTATAAATTATTTGCCCTTTAAAATAATATTTGTTCAAAACAATTTTTAGATAAACACACTAAGAACTAGAACTTAAGCGTGGTTCGAAAGGACCTGAAACCTAAAAAGAAGCTCTTTTTAGTTTGATAGTTTCTAGTTAATGGAATTTTAAAATGTACATGTATTGACATTGCACTGTGTCCAAACTTAAGCATGGTTCGAAAGGACCTGAAACATAAAAAGAAGCTCTTTTCAGTTTGACAGCTTCTAGTGAATGGAACTTTAAAATTTACCTGTTTTGAAATAGCATTGTATCCAAAAGTATTTTTTTGCTTGAAGATAACATGTTATTTTTCACTAAAAACATAACTATGAAAACAAAACAAACTTTTTAATTTTTACAAAATTACTAAGAATGGTTTGAAAGGACCTGAAACATAAGAAAAGCTCTTTTTAGTTTGTAGCTTCTTATAGTGAATAGAACTTTAAAATTTACCTGTTTTGAAATAGCATTGTGTCCTAAAGTATTTTTTTGCTTGAATAAAAAATAACTATGAAAACAGAACAAACTTTTCAATTAATACAAAATTACTAACAAGGAGAACACATGACATTCGAGTGGCAGATTCCACCCAAACTTAGTCACATGTCTCTCATTGGCCCATCGATCACTTATCTGGAGTTTTAGAGCCTAACGCTCTCTCATTCTCCAGATATTCTAAATAAGCTGCACAGTCGAACACGAATCCAGCTTTTCTAGATGATCGTAGGAAACTCTCCTTTTATAACTGGAATTCCTTGTGTATCCGCTTCCTTTAATAATCATAATAAATATATTACAACTAAATTACATTAAATTTATGCACATTAAGCTTAATTCAGTTAATGTAAGCTCTTTGACGCAACAATTTTATGCTAAAAAATCAGCTTTTTAGCATAAAACTTGCATATAAAATAATAAAAAAACATAAATATACAAATAACTTTACCTTTCATTAAACATGATGAAAGTGATTCCATTTCTTACTTTCCAGGTAAATATTAACTCCTGAAAAAAGAAAAAATAATCACAAAGTATCACTTTCACAAATTTAATAATTATTTTTTTTTTAAATTAATAAAAAAACTTATAAAAACTTATCTAATGCTTCCTCTTCTTGTACATATGTTTAAATGTAAATAAACTGTAGCACTAGATGCTGGAAAAATAGTGTAAAACTTTAGAAAACATCCTTGGCTTGTCAGCTTGTGCAAGCATGATGTTTCTTCAATCAGCTGTTTCTTCACTTGCACTTTCTGTCTTGGTTTCTCTATTTCTCTCTCACTCTCTACCGGTGAAACTGTCGTTAAAAAGTTGAAGTGATGCTAATGATGAAACTTCGACTGCACAAATTTGTATCAATTAGACACAACAATATTTATTTGGGTTGTAAGGCCCTGTTTTTCTTGCCAGGTGGTCTCTATACTTGCCTCTCTCTTTTAACTGTAGAGTAGAGTACAGCGCTTGAAGCGCCTTGAAGATATAAGTTAGTCAGTTTCAGTTTTTTAGTTTGATAGCTTCTTATAGTGAATGGAACTTTAAAATTTACCTGATTTGAAATAGCACTGTGTCCCAAAGTATTCTTTTGCTTGAAGATATTTTATTTTATACATTACACCAAACTCTAGCCGAAACAAGAATAAAATAACATGTTATTTTTCAATAAAAACATAGACGTGCTAACAATAAAATACATACTTTTACATACTTTTAAAATAACCCAGAGAATTTGCTTCTCCTGAGTTTTTAAACAAAATAATGCTTTTTTCCCTTATATTATTGAGTCTTTGGAACGTTGAGGTGTAAGTCATATTTTGACGAGTCAACAATTTTAAATTGTACATGATATAACGAATGCATAGTACTATCATATTTTGATTATTATTATTTTATTTTTAATATTATTTACATTAATAGTTTATTTATAAATAAATAATTTTAAAATATTAATTTTTTCAGTTGTTGCAAAAACAAGTTATAATTGTATTTTCAGGTGACAGTCATATTTTTTACATACTTTTAAAATAACCCAGAGAATTTGCTTCTTCTGAGTTTTTAAACAAAATAATGCTTTTTTCCCTTATAATATTAAGTCTTTGGAACATTGAGGTGTAAGTCATATTGGACGAGTCATTACAAATAATTTTTATTTTTGTACCAGTTTTTGTTTTATAATAATTTTAAATTATACAGGAGATATCGCGATTGTATAGTACAGTAATATTTTGATTATTATTTTATTATTATTTTATGAAGATTATTATATTAATATTATAAATAGTTTATTTATAAATAAATAATTTTAAATATTTTAATTAGTTTTATTCAAAAAATTCATTTACGAAATTCTGAAAATTAATTGGTTTTAATCTGTCATTTAATAGGAATTTAAATAAGATCTTAAATATATTGCTGTCAAAAAAAGTAGATTAAAAACGATTAATAGTATATTATGCGCCTTGGGAGGTAAAGAATTGCTCGCCTTTAGCTCGCCTTCAGCTCGAGTTTTAATTTACAGGAGCTATTGGCTTGCCATTTTACCTCCTGTGGAGCGTAATCTATGTTTTTGCTTAGCGACATAAAGTGTCGAAAATACAGTTCTCCGATGATCCGGCGCCCAACAATAGTACTTTTCGATACTAGTGCGATAAAAGCGATTCTTACACGCGAAGCGAGGATGACAACTAAAATCATGTAAGAATCGTTTTTATAACATGTATCGAACAATATTTTATGGCACGGCGAGGCAGAAGTGCCACTATTGCATCCGCTTGTTTTAGCCATCGTGCGTAAAAGTGGCACTTATGCCACGCCGTGCCATAAAGTGGTACTTTCGGCCCGCTAGGCAAAAATGTTAATTAAAATCCAATCGATCTCAAATATGAATGTTAATACCTACGATTTTCATTTTCAATTGGTATTAAAATTCATGTTTAAAATCAATTGGGATTCAATTAGTTATTATCCTTTTCAATCTACTTTTTTCAGCACAGATGTTCCTTTTTTTTATATAATTAATAACTTTTTAGGTGATACCATTGCTATAAAAGGTGGTCAGGTGATCGTCACGCAGGTAAGTATATTTATTTATTTTTATTTTATGATAGGTCACTTAGGAAATAGACAGAAGCATTTTTTTTCGTTTATAAGCATCTATTGGCACAGACATATAGGCAGCATTAAGCGTTTCAATACAGGCAGCTTCGAGCGCCTCAAGGCAGCTTTCAGCACCTTCAGGCAGCTTCCAGCACCTACAGGCAGCTTTCAGCACCTCCAGGCAGCTTTCAGCACCTCAACGCAGACAGCTGTCAGTGCCATAACGACAAAATTAAATTTTGACAAAAGAAATCAATAAATTGTTTACAAATTACTTTGTATCTTTATAATATAATGAAAGTTCAAATAGATCGTTATGCTCTTACAAAAGAGGATAAAATTAGAGTTCTCGATGGATCGCTTTTAAAAGATACCCATATTGATCTCTTTCATAATATATTGCGGAGTCACTCTCGGTATGATCCACGATCTACATTACTTGGTCAACATATTGTGAGAAATCCGCAGTCTACACGACTTCAACCGATTCCTCGCAATGTACATCATTTACAACTATTACATAGTTGCGAGGATTTATGCAAAAATTGTTTGGGTGGTCATTGGATTTGTTGCTATTACGATACAAAGGCAATTTTTATTTATGATTCTTTAAATAGACGCAACTTACATGTTAATATCGAAATGTTTTTGAAAAAATTGTTTCCATATTTTAACGATATCCCCAAATATTTTCAAAAAGTGCAACATCAAAATAATGCCACAGACTGTGGAGTTTTTGCAATAGCATTTGCAACATCATTATTTTTTCAACAAAATCCATCACAAATTACATACGATGTTGAAAAAATGCGACCACACCTTCATGATATGCTTCAACGGAATACTTTAATTCGTTTTCCTACAATTAATAAAATGTCTGTACTAAAGACTTCTGTTTCCATAAAGAATAAACAACCAGAAAATAACAAAAATAAAATTGCAAACAATTCTGTCAAACCCAGTATTGAATTTAATACTGACAAAATTCCAATTAAACCCGATAATATAAAAAATTTGAACAAACGCTGGAATATTATTGGACTTCCTAATCCAGATATTTACTGCTACGCAAATGCATCTTTGCAAAGTTTATTGCACTGCATTTCCGTAAGGCAAAAGTTTCTTCAAAATCCAGAACGAAACGCTCTTTATTATGCATTACAACAGTATATTTCGAAAAGCGATGTTGATATAATGGCATTACGAGCGTTTGCAAATGATCAGTATGTTAGAAAAGAACAACAAGATGTAGCTGAATTTATAACATATCTTTGCAATAAATCAAATAATTTAAGTGATATTTTAAAGCACGAATTAGTAACTGAGATGAATTGTTTTCAATGTAATCATATCACTTCTACATCGACGAATAATTATATTTTACCGTTAGCTTTATCATCAATACGTATTCGTAATTTTAATAATTTGCAAGATATTATTAATTTTAATTTAGATAAGTATGATTTTACCGACATATTGTGCAATCGTGGATGTCAATATCCTAGAGCTGAGAAAACTCAGATATATACGAGTAATAAAACTTTAATTTTACAATTACAATTATTTATTGTGGATAAGGGAGGCTTCGTCAGGAAATTAAATAATTTAAAGTTTAATGATTTAGATAAAGAAATAATTATAATAAATAAAAAACAATACAGAGTAAGCAGTGCTATATTTCATCACGGTAATAGTGTCCAATCAGGTCATTATACGAGTATGTTACGTATAGATGACTATTGGGTGAAAGTTGACGATTTACGGGTTGTAAGAAGTTCTTGGCCTAAAAATAGTACGGATGTGTATGTATTATTTTTGGAGGAAGTCTCTCAAGAAACTGTATCACTACCATTAGTAGATGATAATAATTCGATAAATGTAAAAACTACTGAATCCAAGAATAAAATTAAAAAAGAAATAAACACGGTGAAAAATTTTGAAACAAATTTTGTAAATGCAAAGATTCATTCTAGCACCGAAAATGTAATGTTTCAGAAATCTACTATTGACAATAACTGTTCTTCATACGATAAAATACGTAACACAGAAAAATTTGGTAAAAGTAAAGTGCATTATACCAAAAATAAAGAAAATATAATAACAAAGAAAAAATTACAAAGTTACTCTGACACTTCTAAAAATTCTAAAATAATTGAATTAGTTGAGGAATGTAACAATACAATTCAAAAATCTGTGTTTATTACGGTTGATAACTATTCTGATAAATCTGTAAACAAAGGATCAAAGAATTTTATTGATAAACAAACCGTATGTATAAATGAAATTGAGAAAAGTCCCGCTCATGCCCATGATACTATACAAACAAATTCAACTACTTTAAGTAATCATGAAATTTTGAATGAAACTACAAATCTTATTGAAAATACTGTTACTGATGTAAAAAATACTGATGCTATTAATACGTCGGCACATAAGTTAAAACTTTCTAAAAGTAAAATCAATAGTCAATATTATCAAATTCATAAAAAATTTATATCGAAGAAAAAAAAACAATTATATTACAGTGCTAATAAAGATACAATACAAAGAAAACGATCTATTTCTCAATCAAACGAAGAAAGTAAAAGAATATGTATACGAAAAAATGACGATGTTAATATTACGTTAATGACGAGAAAAATATTGCAAAAATCACAGAATTATTATAAAAAAAATAAGAAAAACGTATCTGCGAGATTGAAAGATTATTACAAAGAAAATAAGGAAAAGATATGTGCAAGATCAAAGGATTATTATAAAAAAAATAAAAACATAATAAAGTTTAAAGATTCCGTAGCGAAAAAAATAAAGAAGAAGTACAGGGTTATTAGTATGAAACAGGGTACACTTAAATTACTGCAAAATAAGGAAAGATATATAAAAAATGTTGCTGAAAAAATTAATGTTGCATCACTGACTGACCGTAGAATAGAAGCCGAAACAATAGTTTCAACGGCCATTTACGTAAGAGAAAATTATATTTCACGGTTAAAAAAAATGTTACTATTATTGCAACAAAAAATTGAAATTTTATTAACTCGTTTAGGCAGTATGCCGATTCATGGAAATGAACAATATGCTCTTACAGCTTTGTGCGGCACATCAAAACATTATTCTACTTCTGAACCGTATTTTACGGAAGCTGCGTATGATTTTAAAACAGGTCTTTGTACTAAGAATAAGTCAGAATCAAATGTTATTATCCTTAATGAGAAAGGACAATCTATAAATATTTTTCCTTTAATAGATAAATTAACAAATAAAAGTAAGAATATTTGGCAGTGCAACAATTATTGCAAAACGGTTGATGCAGATATCCTAAAGGAACTTGTACAACTTTTCAAAGATTTGCTGTATCTTACACATATTGATGCTTACAGCTACTTACGAATTATTGATATTTGCTCTGCTGAGACTCAGGATGCGCATAAACTTGGTCATCCAAGTATTTGTTATGCTCAACCTCTTTTATGTTCATCAAAATTCTTAAAATTAAATATTTTGTCATATCACTATCCTCACTTACGTACAATAAAGCGGCAAATATATAAATTAAAACGAATGTGTGTCTGTGTACATAGAATTGAATGTGCTTTAAATACTAGTAATATCGAAGAATTAAGAAACATTTCAGATGAAGCTGATCGTTTGGCGATGCCTTTTAGACGTAATAAATCTGAAATATGTTTAGATGAACATGAAATTAAAAGAAAATATAATAGTGGTATAAAAGAATATACAAAAATAGATATGGATCCACCGAAAATTCCATGTATTTCGTGTGAAAGGCTTTTTTGTTCTCGTAACATGCAACCAGTTAATAATTATGCTTCAAACATGAATTTTTGGAAGAAGCTCAAGAATTTATATGATTCTGACGAATTTAATAGTAGTTTTATTTGTCACTTTTGTTTCAATAAATTAAAAAATAATTCATTGCCATCAACCTGCATCTTAAATAATCTTTTTGTTAAGGACATTCCTGATGAAATTAAAACTTTAAATATGTATGAAAAAATATTGATACAGCGAGCAAAGGCATTTCAAACTATTGTTAAAATGGATACGGTCATGAAAAAAAATCTACCAAATTATGTTAAAATTGATAAAAAAAAAGGAAGAACTTTTCATTTACCCTTGCCATTACAAGAAACACTGAAAAAAATCTGTCCAAATACTGATCCACTGAATACTAATCATGAAATATTCATATTGATTCGAAGTAATCCGACAAAAGGAAAAATTATTTGGGAAAATTATGTGAATATTAAAAAAATTTGGAAAGCATTACATTGGCTTAAATGTTGGAACCCTCTTTATGCAGAAATAGTTATTCCATCATCTTCTGAACAACTTTTAAATACTCTTAAAAATTTAGAATTACAATACCAAGATACTTCTAAAGTTATTAGTGAGGAAAGCGCAAATCAAAAAGATGAAAACACACCTAATAATTTACCACCAGCTGCCTTGTTGACTTGTAAAGTTAAATCTGATCCTTTCTATGAAGAATACTCTATTTATCCTTTATATGATAAAAAAATGAACGCTACTGATTCAAAATTATATCAAATGCTACAAATATATGCTACAGCCTTAGATGGTCGTGGGAAAGATTTGGATTTGAAATGCTTTCCAGATCTTTATCCATTCGGTATATGTGGTCAACATGAAGATAGATCCGTAAGATTAAGAGACTATGATTTCATTAGATCTAGGTTAACTTCTAAGAATCCCGAATTCAGATTAAACAAGCAATATCTGTTTTTCTTACTTCATGATAGTAATGTTCGAGCAATCAGTGGTGGTATTTTTCATAAATTAAATATTGTTAACCCCCGTTATAAATATACTGCTAAAGAACTTCTAGAACAATTAGAAAAAGAACAACTAGAATCTAATATGGAGACTATTTTCTCTCGATTAAGAGGTACAGAAGCATACTGGAAACGACCTAGAAATGATTTAGATTGTATGATGAATGAATATGGACCAGCGACATTTTTCGTTACTCTAAGTCCTGGTGAATGGATGTGGTCATCTTTAGCTGAATATATTCGTGAAGTAAATAACTGGAAAAACGATTCCAGATCTGTAAGCGAATTAATAGCTGTTGATCCAGTATCAGCTTCAAGATATATCCGTAATAGGTTTGAAGCTATGTTAAAATATATACTTTCTTCAGCTCATCCAATAGGAAAGGTTAGCCATTATTATTATGCTTGCGAATATCAAGGCAGAGGTTTACCGCATTATCATTGCTTATTTTGGATTGAAGGTGCACCTGTTTACGGCAAAGCGTCTAATGAAGAAATACAGACTTTCATTTTACAGTATATTACGTGTCGTATACCTAATAAAGACGTATCTCCTGAACTTTATCGTCGCGTCAAAGCTTATCAGCAACATAAACACAATAATTATTGCATGCGGAAGAAGAAAACTAAAACGGGATTCAAAAGTGCTTGTCGCTTTGGATTTCCTCGTCTAGTAACATCGCAATTAATACTAAGAAGTGTTTCCGTTGCAATTTCTAATCGAAGAAAGTTAAAAAATAAAAGCAGATTTTATGATTTACCACGAAAAGAGGAAGAAGCTTTTATAAATGATTATATGCCTGCTCTTTTGATTCTTTGGGAAGGAAATAACGATGCACAATTCATTTGTGAATCATCTTATCTCCTTACAAAATATGTATCTAGCTACGGAACTAAAGGAGAAAAGAGTGTAGTTGATTTTTCTGATATTCAATCTAATAAATCATTGTGTAGTCGCCTATGGTCTTATTCTATGCGCGCGTTAAACCATAGAGAATGTGGTGCAATCGAAGCCGCTGATGCACTTCTAGGGCACCCTCTTTATGCTACTGATCCAGATACTATGGTAAGATGGCTCGATGTAAGAATGGTTAGAAGTAGAAAATTAAAACCATTTCATGAAGTGAAAAAACTTCCACCTGGTTCTACAGATATATTCTATGATTCACTTATTGATACTTATTACCCTTTAAGACCAAATGAGTTAAAAAAAGTATGCTTATACGACTTTGCTAAATATTTTGATATAGTAAAAACAAAACCAGTTTATAAGGCAGAATATTATGAGATTGCTCCTAATACCTTTTGTAAAAAAAGAAAGAAACCTTATTTGATAAATCATTGGAAATATAATCCTCTGAATCAACCAGAAAATTATTATCATGCTTTATTGTTATTATTTCAACCGTGGAGAGATACTGATGAATTAAAAGGTGATGCAAGTACATATGCAGATGCATTTAATGAAAAGAAAAACGAATTGATTGAAGCTATGAAGTATCACGATAAATGCCAAGTTATACGAGAAGCAATGGATGCAATGAATGAAATGATCCAAAATCAGCTGTTACAAGAAGAAACTAATGAAAACAAATCTCTTTCAAATAATGTACCAGATGGCTGTGTTCCTATTGAAACAGAAAATGCTATGAAAGACTTCAAAGATATTGCAGAGAAAATAGTCATGAACAAGGAAGATCTTCAGAATTCTATAGAAAAGTTCAATGAAGATCAAGCAAGAGTATTTAACAAAATTACATCAATCTTACAATGTGATGACAAAGTTTTAAGAACCTTCATTAGTGGACAAGGTGGTACAGGTAAAAGTTTTATAATTGAAACTTTAGTTTCATGGAACAAAATAATTCGTGAACAAGATACAGCCGTTACAGCGCCTACTGGAATAGCTGCCTATAATATACAAGGTCTAACAGTTCACAGATTATTGCAACTACCAGTTGAGCATGGTTGTACAGCAAAATATAAAGAATTATCTCAAGCAGCATTAAAACAAATAAGGCAAAGTTTACAAAATGTTGATTTGATAATCATTGATGAAATATCTATGATATCAAATGTTATGCTTATGTATATTCATTTGCGCCTTACAGAGATATTTAATACTTCAGATTCGGATGACGGCTGGTTTGGAAAAAAACATATTCTAGTTTTTGGTGACTTACTTCAACTTCCACCTGTTAATGAAGGATTTGCATTTGTAGAATTGACAAAAAGGCAAATGAATAAATATATAGGAGGAATGGAAACTTATAATTTATGGAACTTATTTGATTACGACGAATTAACTATTAATATGAGGCAAAAGAATGATAAATCTTACAGCGACATTCTTTCGAGAATTCGTTTAGGGTTTGTACCAGATAATGATGTAGACACTTTAAGAAAACGGCAGTTAACATTTCCTGCTGGTAGCTCTGAAATTATTGAAGAATTATGTAAGTATTTAAGTAATTTACCAACTGATACTGTTTGTTTATTACCAACTAGAAAAATGTGTAACACGCTTAATGATGCTATGTTACGTAGGATTGAAGCAGAAGAAATACTTCTCATTGCTAAAGATTCATTTAAATGTCCAAAAAATGTAGAAAAGAAAATCTTAAAAATGTTACATGAAGATGACGATAATGCATGTGGCATTGAGCGTGTGATAACAATTAAAATTGGCTCCAAAATTATGATACGAAGAAATATTGATGTCTCTGTTGGATTAGTAAATGGCACCATAGGGACTGTTATTTCAGTATCAAAAGATAAATCGAATGAAGTTACTAGTATACATATTAAGTTACAAACAGGAAGGGAATATCCTATAGAACAACTGGAATATAAATTTATTATAATGAATAAAATATACATTATACGAAAACAGTTTCCTATATGTAACAGTTATGGTATTACCATTCATAAAAGTCAAGGATTAAGTTTAAAAGATGCTGTAGTAGAAGCAGGTAATTCGATCTTTAGTTGTGGCCAGACTTACGTCGCTTTATCCAGAGTAACAACAATTGAAGGTTTGCATCTTATTAATTTTGATCCTTCTTGTATCATGGCTGATGAATCTGCGATAATTGAATACAATAGATTAAGGCAGAATTACCGACCGGATCTTTCACTTTTTCAAATTCCAAAACAGTCGAAAAATCGATATAAAACAGTTCAGGATATTCGTTGGTGTAAAACTACAAATATATTGTCAATAAATGAAAATAGCGAATTAAATTCTATATCTGACAGTTGTTGGAATATTCATGGACTTCCGAATGATGGTAATACTTGTTATGCTAATGCATGTATACAGAGTTTATTTCATTCAACGACAATAAGAAGATTTTTACTACATAACAATACTTCTGATTCATTAAATATTGCTTTTAATAGGTATGTTTCAAATACTATTGTTAATATGAAGGAACTCAGAGCATCTGTTAACTCCATATATATTTCTTCAGAACAGCAAGACGTAGCTGAATTTATGATGCATCTATTCAATGTATCTTCTTCTTTACAAGATGTTATTCAACACGAATTAACTATTACGATAAGGTGTCCTGCCTGCGATGAGAGAATTAGTCCAATAACTTCCCCTAATTACATTCTGTCGCTAATTCTTCCGAAACCTGAAGACCCTCATAAATTACAAGATATCATAGATTATAATATAGAAAAATGGTTGCCAATTGAAGGAAGTTGCAGTAACTATTGCAATATGAAAAGATTACAAAAAACGGAGGTATGTATCAAGAACACAATTTTAATCTTACAGTTGTTAATATTTACCGTCAATGGTAAAGATATATCTAAAATAACTGATTATAAAATAAATGAGATACCAAAAACAGTAATTTTAATTAATAAACAGCGGTATAAAGTTGTTAGTGGTATATTTCATCACGGCAATACCATTTACTCAGGACATTATACAAATATGTTACGTGAAGGTAATAATTGGATTAAAGTAAGTGATTTAAGCTTTTGCAAAAAGTCATGGCCAAGGAGTGCGAAGGACGCTTACATATTATTTTTAGAACGAATATGAATTTTTTTATAAAAATTTGTTCTTTAGAAATTTAAGTAATGACCGTTAAATACAAATCAAACGAAAGAAAGTAATGAAATCAGTTATCAGTAAATTATGTAAACTTCTTAAAAAATATTGTACTTTATTGTACTTTACAAATTTAAATCCTTGAAAATATTATTAAACGGCCCGGAAGTTACATTTTTCCAAAAGTATATACTTAGACAAGTAGGAGTTTCTTACCAATGTCTCTTAAAAGAAATTTTTTATAAAATAGTGATCTCTCGTTGGATAGCGATGTTTAACGAACTTTTTTGAAAAAATTGTATTTTTGAAGTTTAAATAATAATCGTTTAATACGATTCAAATAAAAGTAAGTGATGAAATCAATCAATTATCAGGAAGTCAAGTATTCAAACTTTGTAGAAAATTTTGTACTTTAAAATTTTTAATCCCCGAAAATATAATATTTAATATAATTTCTGATTTAAAAAGTTTACTTTTTTACAAAAGTATATTCTTAGGCCAATAGTAGTTCGTTTAAAAATCCCTCTTAAAAGAAGTCTCTTTAACAATTCCTCACAAAAAGAAATGGTGATCTGTAGCAAACGTCTATATAAATAAAATTTAAACTTTCAAGAAAATATTGTACTTTACAAATTTAAATCCTTGTTATATTACAAAAATTTACTTTTTTACAAAAGTATAAACATAGGCAAGTAGGAGTTTGTTTTTCAACCTCTCTTAAAAGAAGTCTCTTTAACAATTCCTCACAAAAACGAAATGGTGATCTGTTAGCAAACGTCTATATAAATAAAATTTATTTAAACTTTCAAGAAAATATTGTACTTTACAAATTTAAATCCTTGTTATATTACAAAAATTAACTTTTTTACAAAAGTATAAACTTAGGCAAGTAGAGGTTTGTTTTTCAATCTCTATTAAAAGAAATATCTTTAACAATTCCTCACAAAAAGGAGACGGTGATCTGTTAGCAAACGTCTATATAAATAATATTTTAACTTCCTAG
>JAWWEM010000017.1:30165-41850 GCA_035582935.1 Ormyrus thymus
TACATTTCTGTAAATATATATTTTTAAATACAAATTTTTTTTTTGTGACTGTACCCTACCCTTAATCGGACTTCTTGGGGGAGTTATTATTGGTTCTACCCCATTTTCCGATGAGGATTGCTCTTCGCTATCTACCTCGATAGATTGCACACTCCTGTTGAGGAACCTGTTGTATCGAGGTTAATCTTTGTGGAAGCAGTTTTTACCGGGGATTTTATTCTAGGGCCTGAGGGAGCATTAATCAATTTTTGCATATTCTCTTCTCGTCAAGATTCAAGTTCTTCTTTGGTTATTTCTGTATTTTTAAGAGTGGTTGATAATGATTGAGGTCTAGATTCATCAAACAAAAGTTTAGTTTCTAGCCTCCTTCCCAGTCGAACTCGACTTCTTGCGACGGCTCCTTGACCATACATTCATGGCACCAACGTAGCAACGGGTTTCCACTTGTTACGTCTGGATTTAATGTAGTTTCAGGCTGAATCATAGATTCATTAGGCGAAAGGGTTTCCGGTACTAAAGACCTTCGCAGAGTGAAATTTCTGCGGAGCAGCTTCTTCTTCGGATGAGGAGGATGAATCTTTGTTTCCTCATTTATGGTAGTCTTATTGAGTTTTGTGTGCAACGGGCCTGGGAGATCCATTCCTAGGAGCACCTTTCTTAACTCCTTCTCTTCTTCAAGCAGACTCTCTTCTGTCTGAGATTTTTCAAATCCTGACTTTGTGTCTTCTTTATCCTCAGTTGTTATGATACTTGGGAAAATAGATTTATCGTGAAGAGGTAACCTCATTTTCACTCTTTGCTTCCGCGTGTTCCCATTCTGTTACTTGGCTCTCGCTGTCCTGAGTAGTGGTGAGGTCCGGCTTTAGAAAAGTGACTCTTGTGTGTGTCGGTTGCAATTACCATCTCAACCTTAGTCTTTTTGCGATAGTGCTGGCATTTAAATCGCCTTGTGTACCTTTTTGCACGGGAGGCAGAGATTTTTTTTAGCTCCTTTTGCAGGTTTAACTTTTGCAGTTGGTTTTGCGTCCGTCTCACTATGGATTCTGCTTTAACCTAGCTAATGATATTTTTGTTGGACGAGGAAAAAAAAGCTAATGCGGTTTTGAGTTTTTTTTAGTCTCGGTTTGCGTTCCTACGTCACATTTTCTCGTATCTTTATAAGTAAACTTGTATTGATCTACGGGGTTTCTGGATAACGCAGCCACACTTAAAAGTATAACGTCACCCTCTTAATGTTGATCTCCATCGATTTAATCTGCTTAGTGGATCATTGATGGATTGAATCAAAGTTAAAGGTTCATGATCTCTATAGACGGTGAATTCTCTACCATAAAGATAACGTCTAAAATGTTTTATGCCTTCGAGTATGGCTAAACATTCCTTTTCAGTGGTTGTATAATTTGTTTCATTTGATTTTAACGACCTTGACGTATAAGCGATCGGTAACTCGCTTCCGGACTCGCCCTGACTCAGTACGGCGCCGATGGCAATGTCCGCTGCGTCGGTAGTGAGTATGAATGGTTTTTGCAAGTCCGCACAAATCAATATCGGAGCTTCGCACAGAGCTTGCTTTAATGTATCGAAACTTTTTTGTTGTTCTTCTATCCATTTATACTTGCTTCGTCGTTTTAATAAGTCATGTAAAGGTTTTGCTGTGAACGAGAAGTTTTTAATAAACTCTCGATAGTAACCAGCTAATCCTAAAAATTGTCGAACGTGAGTCTGCTTTTCTGGTATGGGAAATTGCTCTAATATTTCTTGAATATTGGGAAGCGGATTTGCGTTCTGTACCATTTTTGCGTTTAATTTTCGATAGTCGATAGCTAGATGAAAACGTTTTTTTTCATCGGCAAGCGTTTTCTTCGGTACTACCCATAAAGGACAAGGGTTTTTCGACGGTTTTATTACACCTTCGTCCAACATTTTTGTAATTTGTTTTCCCACTTCCTTCTGTGGTGTTGGAGGGTATCGATATTGCTTAGTAAATACTGAAGTATCGTCTGTTGTAGGTATTTTATGCTGTAGTAAATGCGTGCGCGGAGGCTCATCTTCTTCCAACATAAATATAAGTGGAAATCTTTCTACTATTTTTCGAATTTTCTTTACGTCGGTGTCGCTATGATAGTCCCTTTTTAACTTATTTATAATGAAAGGATAACCTGTCTTCGTTCTCAGGAGGCGTAGGCGTATCTGAGTCCAAATAGTAAAAATCTTCTGCGTCATTTAACTCAAAAGACTGAATTTCTTGAGGCGGAATTTCTACTATAGTTTCCTCTTCATTTGTGTTGATAGCTAAAACATAATATTTTTCTTGCTTGTTAGTTACCGCAGCTTCTCCAATAAAAATCCAGGCTCTGTTGTAATTTTTGGTAAGTAAGCTTCGTCCGTAATAGAGATGGGTAACCGGGGAATTTGAATCAGCGGTTTACACCTCGGAGGTAAGTTACAAACTACTTTGCCTTCGGGCTTTTGCTGATTTGGAAGAATTTTGTCATTCTCGATTTAATGTACAAGAGGTTCTGTTGATAACTCTATATTTGGTTTTTCTGAATTTTCTAACATGACTTCTTGGGTTTGCTCCTCGCCCTTAGACTCACTTTCTGCTTCAGAAAATAAATTTAGTTCTTTATCTTTTGGCAATGCAAATCTGCCTACAAATGGTATAGGTTTTGTAGAATGGCTCGTTAAGATGGTAATCCAAAGTTTATCAAGAAAGGCATTCCTAATATTCCATCCTCTTCGATTGCTGCAGCTTGTAGGACGTGTATTTTATGTTTTATTCCAAAGAAATCTACGTATGTTGTTCCTATTATTTCCAGAGATTCTCCAGATATACCGGTGAGGACTGTCCAGTCATACGTGTCTATTAACATATGAGGCTCTAGAGCTGTTACTTTAATTACATTAACTTTTGCACCAGTATCAATTATAAACTCATTACCTCCACCTTGCTTTAATTGTTTAAATAAAAACTTGACAGCGAGCAGAATTTTGCTGCCCGTATACTAAAGTGTGCCCGTATAATAAGAGTTGCAAAAGGAATTGGCCTGGTTGGTTTGCTTTGTAATACGGCTGTCCACTGATGAAAATCTAATTTTACTCCTTCTTTAGCTAAGAAGCGCAAAGCTAAAACTTGGTCCTGCTCTGAATTTATTATATCTTCTAGCACGTAAACTAAGTGCCCTAAGATTCCATTTAACGTAATGCTATCGTAAGTGTCAATCAAGGTTTTTCAAGTAAAGCTCTTCGCTTAATTAGATTGGCCTCCGAGCCAGTGACGATGATGAAACCGCTGGTGTCGCGATGCACTTGTTTTGCTGGCAGTTTTATAGCTAACCTCCGTCTCCCGGTATATGCTACCACCTCTTGAAATCTTGATCGGAGCATTGGCTGCGTCGACATTTGCTGAACTGGCATTTACTGTATCTGCGGGTCTTGAGATTGCGAGTGTGGGCGTTACTGAAAAGTTGGATCCGGCGGAGTTTCAAGACTCTTGAGGATGTAGAATAGGCTGCATTGGCTGCATTTGTTGCATCTGTGGCATTTAACACCCTAATTTATTACAACTAATTATGATGATACAAAATCAAATCAACGAAATATAATTATATCAAATCGATGGTTTCGAAAATAATTCCGCTCGCCAATAGATTATTTTTTTAATATACGATTCGCTCAACTTACAATTAACGTAATGCGCTGAAGTAGCGATGAGTGTTCGCTTTACAGCTGATGCTCGTTTCTCCCGACCTGGTAGCTCAGCCAGGGTGCCGTTCTGCGTCTCTGCTTCCTTGAAGAAGGTACTCGTCGTCCTCTCGACTTCTTGCAATCCGCAAATAGAAGGTCATTTTCCTGACGTATTCTTTTTTCTGCTGTTATCCTTCTGATATCTTCAATTTACATAGATTTTTCTGGATTGGTTGATTTCAGCTTTCGTTTTTCTCTGAATGATGGCTTTTTCACTCTTAATAACTACTAAATGCTTGTTGATAATAAATAATTTTATGAGCTCACGGTAAATACTCGTGGCTATTACTTTGACTGATAACGCCAGTCAAAAACGGGCAGCCTTCCGGTATGAAACCTCAGACAGGACTCGGCTGCTGTTTGTTTCAAGCTTCTATTCAAAGGTGATGTTTTGCTGAGGTTTTCACCTTTTTTTCTTATTTGTGTACAAAGTCTTTTTAAAAAATTGAGGCAGTTATTTTTAACCATAGTTTTATGATCTGCGTTAAATTCTAGAATCTCGGGGGCATTAATAAAAATATTTATTGCATTCAAATTGTCTAACCAAGAAATTGATTCATATCCATATGATTAATATCAGTTGGAGAATTTTCAATGACGCATTTTTATCAAAAAACAGTGTAGCTGCTTGTCTAAAGAGCATACTTAAAACCGATTTTATTTTGTGTAAAATAATATCGTTTCATTTAAAAAACTTATTGCCGATGTTAATTTTATTCAAAATAAAATTGAACAATAAAAGATAACGTATATCAGATTTTGAATTAAAAATTCTAAGATGCGGCCAGCATGAGCTTATCTATATAGAAAGCATTAGTAAAACAAAGAGTTAAAGGGAACCATTGCTCGATCTACCTTGCGATGCAGGCTTCCAGAGACAACCAACGAGTACTCGATGGACTCAAAAATTTGTTGTATTTCAGCGCCTAAATTTACTTGAAACTCTATCAAAATATGGTGTCGCTGAGGTGATCGGCTAAAATTAGAACGAATTTTAGAGCACATTGCTACTACAACACCGGGCAATTCTTTAATGGCATTTTCTCCGCATAAATGAGCTGAATGTCTCGGTCACTTTACAATAATTGTGCCGGAATAATTTTATTGAAAATTCGAAATTAATTGATAAAGACGTTCAGTATTAACCTGATGATGATTATTATTAAATTCATCGAGAGTACTAATAATCTCCCACAGCGATGTAACAATCTTTCTTTAATTAAAGTCTACAAATGCAACAATTATACAGACATTGTGCACTTTAGAAACGTCTGTTGTTTAATCAAAATGTATTCCAAATTTACTATATAGACAAATTCATTATTAGGTTTATTTTTTACGCATTAGCTATATTTCTTATAATTACTTCAGGAAACGTTTTTCTATGCATCTTTCTTTTTCTTTGCCAGATTTTTTGACAATCATCGTCAAATACTATTTCTCTTAAAACAGGCATTAAATGATCAGCCAGAATAAAAGCTAAATTGTTCAGCGAATACGACACTCAATTTAATAATAGCTATGTTAACTTTCTGAGTTATTCTTTCTTCTCGTTGATCGATACCGTTTCCCATATGAATGGCTCTTATATGCGCTTCACTTTTCGCATGTATAGTATCTAATAAAGTAGAAAATTCATAGGTACATATTGTACATCTTGCGCGAAGATTATTTCCCTGCACTGGTCGAAGCCATTGTTGAAATTCGGGCATATTTTGCCACTCAGAACCTCTATCGTCGATAATTATGTGCAAGCTCCTCAAGTTCAGGATTATTTTCGTCGTTTTTATCCATTTTTATAACTCTTAAAAAACATGGAAATATTGAAATTACTTTAAATCGTTTTAAAAGTTATTAATACTTACTAATTTCATAAAAAAAACAGTAAAAATCGTAAAATGATTCTTGAAATTGAGATTTAGTACTACAACTTTATAAATTTAATGTTAGCTCTCCTTTTTTACACAAAATTGTTCATTCGAAAAAGCACATTAAAAACATATATAATATAAATATAATCAAATCTGAACAATTTCAGTAACAAAACAAGAAAAACACAATGAAATAAGAATCATTTTAAACATAGTTTACGTACTCTGTGAAAAAACGTATACTTACACAAAATAAAAAAAATTCGTTATACATTTCATTTATTAATCCATACAAAATAATTATACAAATATAAATCATATTTATCAATATTTAATACAATCATTACAATCTAAATAATTTGAATATATTTTCATACTACATATTTCAATTATCCGTAATCTGTTAGAAAAGATTGGTCGAAATAATGCATCGAAAAACAGTTCCTGAAGTAGTTAAAAGAAGTATAGCTAATGCGTATCAAATAAGCCGAATAACAAAGTTGTCTAATAGTAAATTTGGGATACAGTTTGATGGACGACAGACGTTTCCGAATTGCACAACGCCTGTGTAATTATTACATTTGTAGACTTTAACGAAAGAAAGATTATTACATTGCTGTGGAAGATTATTGGTGCTCTCGATGAATTTGATAATCATCAGGTTAATGCTGAACGTCTTTACCAATTAATTACAGATTCATTTTACCTAAAAATTGTTATAAATAAATTTACCTATTTTAAACATTTGTGTAAAAATTATAAACGAAATTTGCATTATTTTATAATAGAATTTTAGAAAAAATGATTATTTTGATAATAAATAAAGAATTAGGCGTTCTCCTTTCTTCTTGACTCAAATACCATTGAAATTTATATTTAGTCTAATTGAATTCTCGCTTCTAAAAAAAAAGAATTCGTGCTTCAATTTCATCATTAAGCCATCGTGCGGCGCTACCAGTCCTTTAATCACGAACTATCGTCATAGTGTTTTCGTGAAACCAACCCTGGTTGTTGTCCTTTAAGATATTTAGTTTAATATTTAGAAATAGAAAAATAAAAAGTAGAAAACGATACGTCTTCGGACATAACAGTGTCGACCACCTTTACATGAGAAATAGAAAAATTAAAAATAAATTTTTCTATTAAATTTAGCGATTTTCATAACTTTGTTGGGACCGAGATTTGTACCTAAAATACACTTATTTAAACATAAATTGTTTCAATCGTAATTTTTCATTATTATGACTAATATAGAATGATTTATATTGATTATTTAATAAATTTTAACAACCGCTTAGAACGAAATTCACACAGAACATTAATGAAAAAATTTTTCTTAAATTCTAATATTTGATTGAATCACTATTAATATCTAGCTCTTTCCCTAAATTTTCCTTGTTTTCATCACTTTTTAAGCTCTAATAACAATAACTGTAAATAGAATTTTCGCACGTGCCTAACTATGAAAAAGGATGAATTAAAACAGTGTGCAAGAAGGGAACGAGAGCAGGACGGACAGGATGCAGAAGGGAAAGGGAATGGAATGAAAAAAATTGTATCACTATTAAAGTCTATTTTCTTCTTCATCATCGTCGTTATCTTCGTTATTTTCTTCAGATTCTTCCTTATATCCAGGATGCTCCGAAATCGCATAATAATTGCCATTATAAATAACACCTAATTCTCGAAGCATATCTCCCCTTATAACAGCTTTAATCGTCCAATTATAACACTCATCACTTTCGCTTTCGCGATCAAGACGCTCAACGTCAAGGATTTTGGAGCTAAGTCGTTCTAGAATTATTCCAATGTCTTTAATGCTGAGATGGTGTTTCTGATCAACTGTCAATTGGTCAATAAGTAGTAGGAATTTTTCTGATGTTACAACTTCATCCTCTATAATGGTATTTTCAGTTTCGGATTCAGAACTTTCATGTTGTTCCAAATGTTGTTGGTGTGTTCGATGTAGAGTGTAAGTACGTGGCTGTAATTCCTCTTCAGTTGCTGTGTCACGAAATCGCACGTGACCTTTTACCAAACCTTGACGGCGAGTTCCATCGGAAAGAGAACTCGCAGGTTGTGGTGAGGGTGTCTGTAGCGGTTGGTGAGATCCATGCAGTTGGGAATCTTGTATAGGTGATGTTGCAACAGACTTGTGAACTGCAATTCGACGACCTTCTTCGTGAAGCGCACAACAGTGAAAATCGCATTCTTGACCTGGTCCATCGGTTCCATTTACAGGACTACCATTTCGTGTGACAGGCTGATGAATGTGATTAGAACATTCGGCAGTGTGAATATGGATGGTTGTACTGTCGAAAGAACTGGTACCCTGCTTAACGAGTCGGCCGTGCTGATTAACGGGCCCGTAGGAACTATTATTCGGACTGGCGAAGCTGCGCTGCACCATATCGTCATGGTTTATCACAGTGATTTGTGGGCTACTAAATCGTGAGCCTGATCCAATGTAATCAGAACAAGCTGAAGCTCTGCTTGAATAATTAATCTTATCAAGGCTTGTTTGAATAACCAACGATGGTCTTTGAGAAGAATTTAAATCAACCTTCTTCGTTGGCGAGTATTTCGAATTCTGCACACCTTCAGAAACTTTGGGTTGTTGAACTTGCGTTGATGTAGATGAACGTTGATCCCAGTGTAATACCACTGTAACTCGACCCTTATTGTCCATAATCTTCCACGAAGGCGTTTCATCATGAAGTTCTAATGCATGAATAGTTTCACAAACTATTTTTGGAATGGCTGAGATGGCTAAAAATAAAACAAACTTATTATTATTAGAATACTAGATTAGTTAATAAATAAAATTAATTAAACGTACCGGCACGAATAATGTCCACACCAGTAGGACACCATCTTTCACCATGACGTAGAAGAAGTAAAATTGTATTGTTTGTTAAGGTTTTAAAATATTCTCCATCTTCCACCTGCGTTCCATCAGATTCAAGTACCAAAGAAACGCTTTCATTTATTGGAATACCTAGTTTCTCTTTACCTGAAATAATAATAATTTTGCTATTATAAAATATAACTTAATAAAGATAGGATTAAAGTCTCATATCTAATGATATATTTGTTTAAGAGTACTTTTTTGGACTATCGATTTTCATAAATATATGGCGTTTTCTGAGATGTTCAGTTAAAAAAATCAGTCGGATATAGTCTGATTCCACATGGATTCAGGTTAAGTCTACATGGAATCCATATAGAATAAGACTGAATCCGACTGATTCTTTTAACTACAATCTCAAGACCGCTATATATTTAGAAGTATTTTATGGCATGGTACAGGTTATTTTACCAATATCAAACAAATAATTTAGGTGGGCTGAATTACTTTTTTACGGCATCGCCAAGTGAGAAATAATAAGGAGGCTTTACTACCCCTTACTATCGCCATTCCATGCACATGTAAAGTCTTTAGGGAAACCCTGTAGTTATACACCTAAGTTGCTCCAAAAAGTGCTGAATTTTAAGTGTGGTTATGATTACTTATTGAAGATGGATTAAAGGGGCCTCACGCCTAGAGCAAATATTGTGTAAAAAAACCTTTAAAAAAAGTGAATTATTCAGATACAGAAAAACATAATATACTTAAAATATGTACAATTTGTGAAAAAAATGAGCCAAGGTATTATATTGTATTATATTGTAAAAGATTTATTATATATCTTATGAGACGTTTCGTCTCAGTTCTCTAAGGCCGGTAGGCGAGCGCCTAAACGACTTTTCAGCGCCTGCTTGCGGTATCAAAATATGCCTATCGAAAAAACTTTGTTTACGTTTTCGATGTATTTTTTGTCAGCTTTCTCGTGGTGATATTTGATTTTTATAATTTTCCCGTTTTGATCTTGATAAAAACATAAAACGTGTTATATCTCGGAAAGTACTCTTTTAATATTTTTTTTAATAATCTAGATCGAAATTCCAGGTTTTTTTACATCGAAATAACCATTTTTCAGATAGGACTTTTTTGATTATTTCAGGAATTAAACCATGAAGGCTTACCCACAACGCGCGTCTCGAGCCTACATTCGGCCGTACGGCTAGCAATAGCTTTAACATATTTTTAATATTCTTTTCTATACTTCACATTTGCATACCTTTACATACTCACATACATTTTCCTTTTAAATAAATTTTATGATATTTTCCATTTCTATTCATCATTCTCTTGGTAAAAGAACTTCTTTTCGGTAATTCTTAAGCTTTTTTTAAGTTGCTTTTTGCAACACGTGTCGACGTTTTTACTTTTATCACAGTATTTTTTTGTCTTTTCTTACTTTTGGAAAAATTTCATACTCAGAAGCAAGTGAAACATTTTTCAGTTTTAGCGTGATCTCTTAAAAGGGAATAAAGGTATGACAGCTTTACTGTACCTGGTGTCATTACAGCTTTATCAAATCTTGCAGTAAGAATATGATTATTCGACGTGCGTTGCAAATTCGCGCGCCTTACACCTAGTTTCAAATTAGCACCGATCCCATCACATGCACCTTTCCCATGTGCGGTAGCATAAAAATGCCATTCAGCTGGAATTTCAAAATCTTATGAAAAAGGAGGTTAGCAAAAATTGCTTTTATTTTTGAAGTGCTGCATCAAATACGTAATATATTTTTTCGGCTCAAATTCCGTTTTTAAATAATGTATAATTATTTTTTGATTTTCGTAAACAGCGACGGCATCATGATTCAGATTATTGGATACAATAGCTAAGCTCCTATGTTCAAGTTTATTATTCTCATGGAAATAGATTGCGACTGTAAATATAGTTACTTAGTTATTATACCAATAAAATAATTGAACCGAGTTTTATTACTGTCGTAATTATTGAGGTGTTGGAAATAAAGAGAAATTGCTTAACTTAATAATAACGTAGTTTATTATATCTAATTTAAGACTACATGGCTACCATAGAGGAAGTGTTACTTTTGTGCACTGTCGGTGCTCACACACTTACATACTAACTCGTAGCTACCTTCAGGAATGTAGTATTTACATATATTCCAACACGCCTCCATAAATCTACAATCCTGAACTTTTACAATCTTTCATCTTAATTATTTTATATAAATCAATTTTAAAGCAATTTTTCTAATTTTAACGAATTTTGATTTGTCAAGAAATTTTTTCAATGTCTATTATTCCATTTTCATAATTTTCATTGATATAATGGTATTACCCTTCGATGTGCTTTGAGTTTTTAGTGAAATTTCCGTGCTTTGCTACTGCAACTGCGCCTGAATTATCTTCATACAATTTGATCGGTCTATCAAGTTTTACATTGAATGATTCGATTAACAAATTTCTAATAAATAATATTTCAGTTACTGCTTCTGACATTACAGTATACTCAGCAAAAGAGAACATTTGTTTACATTGTTTTGTTTGTGTATTTTCCAGAACATTAAATTTCCATATAGTCTAATTACAATCCTGCTGTGGATTTTCTATCGATATTATCGGCTGCATAATCAGCATCTACCATACAGTCTAACGTTTCCTTTTGTAATTTATCATAATAAGTTAATTTTAAGTCTTTGGTTTTATATAAATACTTCAATGTTCATATTGCATATTTGTAGTACGTTGCATCATAGAAGCTTTGGTTCCGACTTACGGGTAGGGTACAGTCACAAAAAAAATTCTGTATTTAATAATATAAATTTACAGAAATGTAACTATGTTTATTTACATAAAAGTAGAGAAAGAAAAAATTTTCAGCCTATTTGAATCAAATTTTAAAGAGTTTTACTTTAAAAAGTAATCAAAAAAGGTGCTAAGGACAAAAGCCTGTGTAACTTTTTTATAAACATAAGAACCAATCTTCGTGCACTGTTTCCAGCTAGATTCAAAGCAACTTGCCCTGTAAGGAACATTTGGAAGACAGAAAAAGTTGATTTTGAGAAAAATAAGATTAAAGATTCACTCATAACCCTGTTGAAAACGTCTGATAAAATCTAATAAAAAAATATTGTAATTGATTTAAATTGATATTTGCACCCGAAATTTCTTATAAAATCTGATAAAAATTCACGATAAAAAAAAA
>JAWWEM010000021.1:0-15569 GCA_035582935.1 Ormyrus thymus
ACGATCCATTTTCACATAAAATATAAGCGCTGAAAACTTTAGTAAAAATTTGTCCATTCAGGGCTTAATGGGTTAATCGATATTCTAGTAAATAAGTTTAAGTCTGCTTCCCTGGCTAAACCAGTGAGACCTCACTTGCACTATTACACAACGGCGGGGGTAGAAGGAGGTCTCGGCTGCCACTTGAGCCGCAAAGAAAGGTGCTGCAAACGAAGGTATGCCAGTGGAGACATCCGCCTCTACACTGTCTGATGTCGATTTTACTATACAGGGTATTCCGAAAAGGTATGCAGAAGAGTATAACATCGGATAGAGTGGGCAATTCTGAGCCAAAAAGCTCTCAGCCATTTTTTTCTCTGATGCATAGAACTGGATCCATAATCAATTAAGAATTAAAGGCATAAGGCCAATCAAAGCGCGTTACGCGCGAGCAGGCGTGGCCTAATGCGCGGTCCTCGTTCGCGAGCTAAAGTTCGGGAGGGAGAGCGAGCCGACACTGGCGAGAAAGAGACATAGAATCTTTGTAAACAGTCTCGCCTCTAAGTTAGACAGCGAGCTAGCCAAAAAAACCGTGATAAAATCTTCGTTGATCGGATATTCGGAAGAAAACTTTTCGTGGGTAAATTTAAAAGGCTACTTGTGCAATAGGCCTTTTGCTATGTCGTAAATTTAACAAAATTTAATTTTAATAATAAACAGTTTCTCTCTCACATTCTCTCAAAATCTTTCTCACATTCTCTCACTCTCTCTCACGTTCTCTCAAAATAAGATGGCCACGAAGGAAGACATTTCTCCTGACCCTGGAGTCGATATTTATCATAAATATCATCCTAAAACTAAAGTAACTACAGTAGTATGCTTAATTTGCGAAAGTGTTTACCACCTAAGTGATTTTATAAAATTAAAAAACACAAAATGGATCAGTAATGTACTTGCAATCTGCCCAGATCATCATGGACTAAAGATAACCTCAAAATAAGATGAGGAGTCATTAAATCAGACGGCTAAGAACATAATTGCACTGTTAAAACAGCTGGTGACAGAATTAAAAAATAAAAATCAACTATTGAACGACAAAAAAAACCAAGAAGAAGCTTCAACCAAATCTACTTTCTCGCAAGTATTAAATACCGTAAATATCAAACCAAAAAAGATCTCAAAAATAATAATCAAAAAGAAAAATTAAGATAACAGGAATGACATAAAAAAATTTGTTACGTACTATCTAACTAAAAAGAAAACGGTACGAACTAAAAAGATATTTTTCAAAAATGAAAATGAAATACAAATAGACTGTATGGATGAATCCAGTGTACTCCAAGCTGAGAAAATCTTGAAAGAAAAAATATCGTCATTCTGCAATATTGAAAAAGAAAAAATTAGAAAACCTAGAATGAAAATAGTAGGACTTGGTAATTTTGAGACAATGAATGAAAAGACACTAGAAGCTGATATAAATGAAAGAAATTTCAAAAACCTCAAAACAGAATGTCGAGTACTCTACAAGTTTGATAATCCAAAAAACAAGTTAACTGGCATCCTAATTGAAGTATCTCCTGAAATTTACAAGCACATTAAAGAAAATAAAAGCAAGATTTTTATTGAGTACCAAAACTGCAAAGTTTACGATGACATCAATGTAATACCATGTTACAACTGTGGGAGATTTGGGCATAGTGGAAGTAAATGCAGAAACGACAAATTAAAGTGCTCTGGTCCTCATAATACAATAAACTGCAACTCAGAACGGGACTTTCGTTGTGTGAATTGTCTCTACTACAACAACAAATTTAAGACTGACTACAATATGAAGCATATGGTAAACGACAGTGAATCGTGCCAGGTATTAAGAACTAAAATCAAGAAATACATAAATAATACAGACTATCCACTCAGCCCAATCATTCAGAGATACATCGGTAAGGTAAATCCCTTAATTAGCAAAGCTCGGAGACAAATAAAAACAACGATTCGAAGCAGCTCTGTTTTATCGCCTCGAACGATTTTCGCTAGCAGCTCTACCACTAATTAGATCATGGATAGCAATATATAAATAGTAAACGAAATGCAATATAAGTTTGTAAAGAAAGAATGTATATTCAATAATATCAACGCTATCAATACATTTTTTAAAAATAACTTAGAAAATATTATATACATCAACATCAGAAGCTTAAATGCCAATTTCAATAGATTATAAATTTTTATTGATAGCCTTGATATTAAACCATTCATGATAGTCTTTACGAAGACAAGAATTCTGGAAAGTTATAAATACTTCTCTATCTTAGGCTATAAAATATATTACAACAATAGTAAAATAAATCAGTGTACTGGTGTGGTAGTGCATATATCTGATGCTCTAACCGAACAAACGGAAACAATTCAAATTGGAAAATTAAAAATTTTACATACTACCTTTGATATAGATAAGAATAAAAAAATTCAGATATCTGCACTATACAGATTACATGATTTTTCTAAACCAGAATTCACACTATGCTTGAAAAATTTTTTACAAAACAAGAAAAACGTTAAAAATCAGTTTATAATTAGTGACTTTAATATTGATCTCATTGATTAAGATTGTATCGAACAAGAATTCCTGAATAATTCCATGGTTTTATACCAGGCTTTCAAACGATCACTAGACCAGCAATTTCTATGGGCAAAGGATCATGTATTGATAACATCTTCATTAAAACCACTGCACTAAAAACTAAAACTTGCAAACTATGCTATAATATGATAGATCATTACCCACTATTTTTAACGATAAAAAAGTTTAATTTTGATAACTGGAGAAAACCAATAACTAGAATAGATTACGCGAAGCTTAAAAAACTGGCTACAAAAGAAAAGTGGAATGAAGTCTTGTCATTGCCTAATCCTAATCTTGCTACAAACCTATTAATTTCAAAAATACAAAATTGTACTGAATGCGTTACTAAAACTAAGAATGTAAGCAAAAAGCTCTTGAATTCAGTCCTTAGAAATGCTTGGATTACCAAAGCCATTATTATCTCGTGCAACGAAAAAGAAACATTATACAAAATTTGGAAACTGCAACCTAGTAACAATCATACAAAAAACGAATATAAAAAATATGACAGAATACTTAGTAAAGTAATAAAAGCCGCGAAAGTAATGTATGAGCGTTCACAAGTTGAAGAAAACAGTCACGCTGCCAAAAAACTCTGAAGTCTTATAAACCAGAAATTGGGTAAAAATAAAGAAAAAACAAAATTCACCGATTATAAAAATTTATGACAAAAACATGCAATTAATCACAAATACTAAAGGAATTGCAGCTAATATGAACTCATATTTCAGTAACATTGGACTAGAACTAAGTGATAATATACAAATCCCGAATAATAATTAATAATGCCGACATCGAATCCAAAATCTATATTTCTATACCCAACTGACTACCGTGAAATTAAAACTATAATCAATAACATGAAAATAAAAAATGGTGGTGTTGACAACATCAATACCAAAACGATTAAGACTATCAACTTACATAATAGAACCACTTGAGAATATTTTCAACTTATGTATACAGACTTCGATATGCTGTACTAATGCTGAAATCATTCCTATATATAAATCTAATGATAAAAATCATGCTCAGAATTATCGGCCAATATCTTCAATATCTAATATAACTAAAATTTTGGATAAAATCATTCATGAAAGATTATATAATTTCATTATATCGTGCAATATTCTATCAAAAAATCAATATGGTTTTGTCAGAAATAAAAAAACCAAGGATGCCTTGCAATACATAACAAATGTTACTGTATAATAATGTAGATATAAGTAAGCCTACTGCTATAGCCTTTTTGGACCTAGCAAAGGCTTTTGATACAATCAACCATAAAATATTATTGGAAAAACTATACTGCTACGGAATACGAGGCAACCCTCCTAAACTTTTGGCTAATTATCTAAATAATAGACAGCAAAGAGTAAAAATCAAAAATAAAATAAACGAAAGCATAAAGGTAACTAAATGAATACCGCCGGACGCGGTCCTAGCGCCACTCTTGTTTATACTGTATATCAACGACATATTAAAAGAAACAATTTTATTATATGCTGACGATATCGCAATTGTTATTGAAGACAATACTTGGAGTGGCGTTGAAAATAAAATGAACAAAAAAGTGAAAGATGTTTCAAACTGGTTCGTTTTAAACAAACTGTCGCTAAACTTAGACAAAACAACGTGTATAACATTTGACAATTATCAGGACAGTGTACCTACTAAATTTGAAATTCAAATTGAAAATGCATTATTAAAAAGAGTGGATAGTTGCAAATATTTGGGAATTATTTTCAACAGAAACCTGAAATGGGATAAACACATAAATTATCTCTATAGCAAAACCAAATATCTTGTCTTTGTGTTTTACAAGCTGGCCCGGATCATGAATGAAGAAGCATTGAGATTGATATACTATGCCCTATTCAACAGTATTATCGGGTACGGTATTATCGCATGGGGAGGTGCCCATCCTAATGCCCTAAATCTGTTAACGAATTTACGGAAGAGATTTTTAAAAATCATTAACAAAAACAAATTTACAACTAGCAAAAATACATTAAATATAAAACAATTATTTGATGTGCAAGCTCAGTACTACCATTATGATAGACTCAAATCTAAGTATCTAAACTCTGGCAGCATTACAAGAAATAAAAACATACAAGTACCAAAATGTCACAAGGCTATTAATAACAATAATAGCTATATACGTGCAATAAAGCTCTTTAATTTATTACCCAATAGTTTAAAAAATATAAAAATCAAAAATAAAAAATATTAAAAGAATGGATAATAACTGTAAATAGTTAACCGAGTAGAATTAATGATAATTATACATATGCGACTAGCAAATTAAGAATGTACTATTGAAACGTAAAATTGTAAATATAATCAGCAGATTTAGTTTTAAGTTAGTTTTTAAGTTAGTATTAATAATTAAAATTGTAATCCAGACCCACCAACAGGAAACCTTGTTTTCCTCTGTGGGAGTTGCGTAGATAAACTCTATGTAACTTATATATTTTGCTGGTAAATAAATAAATAAATAAATAAATAGGCAATAAAAGCACTACTTAAAAAATTAATACAAATGAAGTCGACAAAAGTATATTTTAAATTTCAAAAAGTAAATAGAGGAAATGGTTTATAAGGTACTGTAGTTGAGTCTTTCTCAATAATAAAAATAACATTCATATCGAATAATAATAATAACATTTTATTAATTACTTTTAACTGTTATGTGTAAAAGATTTGTGTTGCCGTGCTATTTAAGTAAAAAATTAATTCAGTTCCTTAAACAAGAACTCCAAGACTCTTACAGGGCTTTACAAGGTAACTTTATTTTTATCGTAATCAAAGCAAAGTTTATTTTTATCTTATTCAGGTAACGTAAAGGACTAGCATAAATATTCTCCTTCTTTACGATTGTTAAATGACACTTAAATAATCTAATACTTCACATTATCCATCTAATTTATGTATTTTGAACAGATATTGTATTAGTTACTTTTTACTTTTATGCTTAAAAATTTTATTTTGTGTCTTTTTAGACACAAAATAAAACTTTTCGGGACATATTTAAGTGTGTAAACCTCTGAAAAATAAACATATTACTTTATTAAATGCACAAGTAATTAACTTACCCAACCGTCGTAATGATGCCAGTGAGATTGTCAATTCGAAAAAGCCAAGTAGATTCTTCAGCAATTGAATAGATAATTTTAGCATTGATCCCTTGATCAGAATCAGTGGCTAAAACTTGCATAATACTCGATTCTGGAGGAGTGTCTTCTGAAATAGTCGTGGAATACTTTTCTTGCATGAAGCCTCGTGACATAGCCTCATTTTCATTATTAAATGTTACTTGGGTTTTGGAATCACTGTATTGATTTTGTAAGAAGTTTGGTGCATTATCATTGACATCTAGTACTAAAACAGTAATATTGCAATAAGATTCAAGAGTTGGAGTACCCTTATCTTTGGCTAAAATTGTCAATGTGTATTTTGGCACCGCTTCACGATCCAAATTAGATGCTGATAATATACCGGTCATTTCATTTATCTCAAATTTTAATCCAATATTGCCACCTGAAAAAAAAATTAAACGGTCATTAAAAGAAGGAATAGTATATTACGTACCTATAGACGTAAAGAATTGGCAGTCATAGCACGCAGAAATTGACGGACTATAGGCTTGTCATTTTACCTCCTGTGATGCGTATACTATTTTCTCGCTTAACACAGAACAAGCCGCGAGAGGATGGTACCTTCGACTCGCTGGGAAAAATAATAATATAAGTTTCAATGTTAAAACTTACTAATAATGCTGTACGAAATCTCGCCGTTTTTTCCCTCGTCGGCGTCTTTAGCAGTAAATGAATGAACAAAGATAGTTTCTTGGTTTTCCGGAATTGCAAGCGTGTAACAAGAGCCTGGTTTGAATTCAGGAATATTATCATTTTCATCAATAACGTACACTTCGAGTGTTGTAAGATCAAGAATCTTGCTAGTTCGAGCAAACACTGGTATCGAATAAAAAGCCTTTTCTTCACGATCCAGCGGTCCTAGAAGAATGATCATTCCATTGTTTAACACGCCAAACTTATCGGAAGCAGCACCTTTTGGTATGCTAAATGTCACGTTGTCTGGAACAAAATAAAAGTTCATCAAGGCCTTATATAGATTCATAATTAAATAAATAACATTCTTACTTTAGAAAATTATAGCTACAACACGAACAATTGTATAAAAGGTGTTGATATTTCAATGATTTAGATTATACATAAATTAAATATTATTTTTGTAAGAAATACTACGAACGTATAACATATTGATATATTCAAGATACTCATATTGTCTCACAGTACAATAAGAAATTATAAAAATGAATTATCGTAAAGTTTGACGGATGAGTTAATTTACAGTTCTTCAGAAACGGCAAAAAAAATTTGTAATAATGTTCGTAAAGAGAATCGACGAAAACTAAATCTCACTAGTATTTAAAGAAGCAGAATTGTTGTTTATTTTAATAACAATTGGTTCAATCATTTTTAAGAATCAATAAGGTGAATTTACAAAAATTAAAAAAATATATTTAGTTACCGTAAGTATTATACATATATACATTTGTTAATAGAGGTTTATGACGACCGGCGGGTTATTCTACATAAGTCTATCGCGGTCCCACTTATGGAAAATTAAGACGTCCGGTTGTCATAAACGGAAGCGCTCTCTCGCACTTACTAAAGAAATAATCTTCCCTCCTTGTCGCGGTCGTCATAAACCCCTATTTATGATAATATACGTATATATTATATCAATAGAGCTACATAGCATACAATTCTGAGTTATATATACATCTGTGTGCAGACTAGTTTCACAAAAAAGTAAAAAACTTATAAAGACCACACAGTCTTTGCTACAATCATTTACGCATCTTTAAAAAATCTAATGGTGCAGCCCCGGTTGCAAAAAACCAGATGGAATTCCAAGTGGAAAACAGAGTGAAATCAGAGTGGATTTCTACGTGGATTCTACATGGATTCCACTAGAATTGAAGTGGATTTCAGGTAGATCCATGTGGATTTCTAAATTCATTCTAGGTGGATTTCTACGTGGATTCCAGGAGGATTTTTGCGTGGATTTAACCATTGATTTTTGTGAATTTCTACGTAGACTTATACATGATCGGACACACATGGATTTCTGAGTGGATTGTAGGAGAAATTCCACGTGAATTTCTTCATCGATTTTAATTAGATCCACATAGATTCTAGCTGGATTCCAGCTGGAATCCACCTTGAAGCCATCTAGAATCCACCTAGAAATCCACTTGGAATCCACATGGATTTACTTAAGATTGATGAAGAAATCCACGCAGAAATTCTCTAAGAATCCACGTAGAAATCCACCTATCTAGAAGAGCGAGTGTCTAGTCGCATTTGACTTCGGCAATATTTGGATGTAGCGAAGTCGCATGAAAATTTAATGTTTAATTTTATATTGTAACGCTAGCGTACTCCGTTCAAATTCAAATTGCGCGCCACGCTACTTTAGTTCGCCTATTAACCGCTATGTGGCCGCACGTTTAATTCTGCCCCTCCGAATTAGAACTAGCATTTGCAAATGCATATAAGCAGCGATCTCTCAGCCTGTATTATGCTCCGATAAGCCGGCTAAGATAAGAGCCAGTGCTAGGACTTCCGAGTCCGGGCTTATCTAACATTGCTAGTGCTGCTGGCTGGGTGAGACCTCCAGCTTACCAGGCTTAACCCCCTCCACCTTTATACTCAAAGTTATATTGCGCGTTTCATTGTGAAGCGTTCGCAACTAACCACCACTACCGTATAGGCATAGCCTTCCGCTTGCCTCCGCTTCTCGAAGAACCTTCACAGGAGGTTACCAACAGTACAGCGTTCTCACCCTACCTACTTTTCCGTTCTTTCGTGTGGTGGTTAATATAGAACGCGGACTCTTATATAGAACGCGGACGTTTCACTGTCGAACATAAGCTTTCAATTCAGTTTTGTACATTCAGTTTTGTGCATTAGAATTAAGTACTCACACATAAACCGTGACTACACTATTACTTAACATTAGCTTCTGCTTCATAGACACTAATACAAGTTTAAGTTTAGTTTAATTACATGTAGCTTTAAGTATATCGATTTCTGGTAAAGTTAATTGACCATGGGTAATTATTATTCCAGCCTTACCGACCACAGAGAATCGACATCTTTAATAAACCAATTCTTTGCTGCTTTAATTACTGCCTCTTTATTTCATTACCCTATATCATCCACAGGAAATAATCGGCAGTTTGAGTGGCTTGCGCTGTGGCGTACAACTCGCGGTAAACCACACTAGCGATCGAGCGTTAGAGTACGCGACACCAGCGCCACCTAATAAGGAAGGCCTCCAGGAAAAACTCTCAACACTAGGTATCGACAATACAGGGACACTGCAAGACCTCCGGTCACGCTCGCGCTCTTTCGGAAACGACAACCCAGAAAACGACCATATCCTCCGTTGGAAAAATCCCCAAATCAAATTGGACGTACCAGGGCCAACAGCCGGTACACAATATAAATTGCTTTTGCCTTCATCGACTAACTAATCACCAGCAGGGGAATAAATACTTTTCGCGCCGAACTTTTTAGAAAATATTACCGACCGAACAAAACCGATCGAGACAAGACGCAAATGGAATTATCAGTTCAATGAGAAAAATATACAGCTTCCTCGATCGAATAGAATAACTAAAATTCGCTTACGGGCTCAACGACGATCAAATTCTACAAGAATTACCCGAACTTTTCCGAGACTAACCACTGGAGTGGTTGAGAAATCGGAGGAATCGGAGAGCACGGAGGATATGGGACAATCTAATATAGGATTTAAAAACCAACTTCCTACCACCAGACGACGAGTACAATCTAGAATAACGAGTCATCGAACGGATACAAAGCGAAAACGAGAGCATACGATTGTACTGCACTGCACTACAAATCCTAATGCGCAAAGAAGGAGACCTTTCAGAAGCTAAATCGCATATATAGAAACATGCACCCAAGCCTCCGGATTCTCATTTCAAAAGAACAAATAACTACGTTACTCGCATTAATCCGTCAAGGATAAGAAATTGAAGAAGCCAGACATCAAGGAAAAGCTTCAAGACAACGATCACCGAACTCGCTTTTCCCCCATACGACAGCCGAAACAGCTGTTGGAGGTGTAAAATGTCCGGGCAAAGCCGACGGGTATGCAAACAAAAGTAACATCTTTCAAGTCAGGCGGACAAAAAATTGCAGATGGCCTAACCGTTCTAATCATCAATATAGGAAATTGAAAAATAAGAACACTCCTCGATACAGGAGCCGCCACCTCCTTCATTAGCGACGAAACAGCCGCCCTCTGTCAGAAGAACGGCTGGCGTACCAGTCCAGAATATTTATCAGCTACCGTCGGTAATGGAAAAGACGCTGAAATAGACGAAAGTATGGAAGGAACCGTACCGATCTACGGCCTAAGGAAGAAACATACATTCTGTGTATGACCAACCCTTCCGCACGAAATGATCATAAGCAAAGACCTACTGGATAAAGAAGGGTACAAGGCCTCCATCAACGGAATCCCGGTCCTTCAAACACCTATAAAGTAACAAAGAGGAAATATGCAGCTCCCGAAAAATGTACGTGCAATCTAGCCTGCGCAAAAGGATTACAGTCAAGAACACCGAATCAGGACCAACACCTCCTAGAATTTCTCAAAATCAAATTAAGGCATACACGGACCAACACCGTTACTAAAACACCGCATCAAACTAAAAGATAAAACTTCATTATCGCAGCTTCATACCCCGAAACCTAGTCATGCAGAAAATTATAGACAAGAAGTGACAAGAATACTGACTGAGGAAATAATAGAAAAATCCAGTAGGCCGTGGTCCTCACCTGTTGTCATCGCTAGGAAGAAAGATGGCAAACCCCGCTTCTGTGTAGACTTCCGAAGAGTCAATCTAAAAAGCGAAAGAGACGCACAACCTAATACCGCAGGTTCACGTCATCGTCGACAAAATTCGGGACCAAAAGTTTCTATCAACAATTGACCTAAAAAGCGGGTATGGGCAGGTCGAGCTTGAAGAGGAGAGCAAGCCTATCACAGTTTTTACTGTACCAGGAAGGAGACTAATGCAGTTCAAAGTACTACCGTTCGGCTTACACTGCATTCCCGCAACGTTTCAAAGATTAATGAACATGGATATTAGCCCAGAGCTCGTACCACACGCATTCGCATACTTCGATGATATTATAATCCACTGCGACTCCTTCGAAGAGCAGCTCCAATATCTACGCACAGTCTTCGAACGCCTTCGGTCAGCTAACCTACGAATGAACTTAGAAAAATGCAAATTCTGCGTGCAATCGGCCTGAACTACCTCGGCTACGTAATAGATAAGCAAGGAATCCACACCGACCTGGATAAAATCAAGGCAATAACAGAGATGGCATCACCGACAATCCTCAAGGGACTTCAACGTTTCCTCGGCATGGTATCATGGTACAGAAGATTCATACCGAACGTATCTACGATCGCCGATCCCCTGCATAAACTCCTACAGAAAGCAAAGAAATAACACTGGGAAGAAAAGCAATAGCAGGCCTACAACGTCTTGAAAAAACGTCTCGTTTCTACCCCGATACTAGCCTGCCCAGACTTTAATCAATCATTCACACTCTAGACTGATGCCAGCGCTACCGGGTTGGGGACAGTGCTGAAACAAGTTATCGACGGCACGGAACGGAAAATAGCTTATATCAGTCAATCACTCAACAAGGCAGAAGAAAACTACACCGTTACCGAACTTGAATGCCTAGCAGCAGTCTGGGCAGTAAGAAAACTCCGCGGAAACCTTGAAGGATACTGCTTTACCATCATTACCGACCACCAGTCCCTGCAATGGCTATACAAAATAGGCAATCCGAAACTAGCAAGATGGGCATTGGAGCTCCAGCAATACGATTTCGACATCAAATATCGGAAAGGCGCCGACAACGTCGTAGCAGACATTCTGTCAAGACAGAAAACTGCAGCCGCATCTATCTCCACCACTTGCAAATGGTGCGACTTTAAACTAAAACAAGTCTCAGACCATCCGGAGGATCACCCGGACTTTATGGTAAAAGATGGAAACTCATTTGAATACACCCTAAGCCGAACAGATTTCAATGATACCAGCGAAGCAGAAGACTGGAAACTATTCATCCCAAGGTATCTCCGACCCCGAATCCTCCAGGAATGTCACGACAACTGTGTGTCATGTCAAGTCTACAAGGCAGAAAAACAAAAAGCGGGACATATGCACGCAAACCACATCGCAAGCGAACCATGGGAGTCCATCAGCATCGACTTCGTCGGCCTTGGGATGCCGCTTCCGAGACCACGCGATACGAGCACGCTACATGACGTGTGCACCTCCGTTGTACATCCGCTATGCACTCGCGATACATTTCGTAGCGCAGCGCATCGACCCAGACTTCAGCCCCGTAAAGCATCACGGATTCGGCAGCGCGCAGTAGCAACCGCCTGATGCAGGGACATGGTCCACCAACGTTGACCATGACCCTGCACAAGCAGCCACAACCGCCACCTTGTCGGCGGACCTCCGAATTTGTTTCCAGAAGGTGAGCTTCATATCTAACATCACCTCCAGGTACTTCACGGACGCCTTGGTCTGTATCGACACCTCACTGATAGTTAGCGGCTGCACTCTGGGAATGCGCTTCTTCGTGAGGAGCACGACCTCAGTTTTGGCCTCCGCTAGTTCCAGACCAAGTCGCGTCTGTGCTAGCCTCGTGTTGCGAGCAGTATCGACAGCTGACACGTCTTTCGCGTACCCGATATGAAAAGAACCTTCCGGTATGTCCAGTCGAAGGATCCGCTCGTAGGTGATTTTCCACAGATCGGGTCATAGGATGGACAATTGGGCTGCGCCAGAAGTTAGCTCTTTCCATCTGGAGCCCTCTGCCGTGTCTTACAGAATAAAGTCGTTCAGGTAGTTTCCGATGATTCGCAATAGGTACCGAGGTACCTTGAAGTTCCGCTCCAGCGCCCCGAGCACGTCCTTCCACCTGACCGAGTTGAAGGCATCTTTAACATCTAGTGTCACCAGGAGACATACGGGGCGGGAAAAATGATTTCCACTTGCCGTGCTCCTGGCTGCCTCCACTATCTCCTGGATAGCGTCAATGGTGGACCTTCCGTTTCGAAAGCCAAACTACCTCGCAAAGGTCGCCGGATATTGCTAGTGCCGCCTGAAGGCGGGATCTCACTAGCTTTTCCAGGAGTTTCCCGGCAGTGTCCAGCATACACAAGGGTCTGTATGATGACGGAGCATCTAGTGGTCCTTTACCCTTGCTTATAAGTACAAGTCTCGCTTCCTTCCAGCAGGAATAGAATATCCCTGCTTGGAGGCCCGAGTTGTACATGCCAAAGGAGAGTTCAGGGTGGCTCTGAGCCACCGCTCTCAGTACTATAGCCGAAAGACCATCCCACCCTGGTGCTCTATTACTCTTCATTGTGCGCACCGCGCTTTCCAGCTCCACCCTTGTGAAGGGGAAGATCATTCAGATTACAGACTTTGATGGCCCGCTTCAGAGCTCTTTTCGCCGTCAGATGTTCAGCAATCTTCATAGCGGCATCGCGCCCGCGCCACAAAGCCCCTTGGGCTTTGCGACGCAGTCGCAGTCATTCCTGCTGCAGCTCAGCGATCTCGTCAGTCCGCTTCGACAGGGATCTTGCCCACTCTGGAACCTGCTGGTGGCGGTCAATTTAACATTGTGAACGTCTGATACAACCGATCTTAAAAAATTAAACGGATATTTAATCCTGAAAATAATATCTATGAATTCCTCCAGGCCGATTTAAAAAAAAAAATTTATATCTTTTTGGGACAACATATATATTTGAAAAATGTCAAAAATAGAATTTTTAAGCTTTTTTGGTTAAATAAATTTATAGTTAGGTCGTGCGTGCTTATAAACTTTTATACATAGACAGGAACGCTCCTAGAATGAACGTGCATGATTAAAAATTATATAATTCGTATATAGGCTGGCCCATTTTAATCTTCTCACCCAAATTCTTTGGAATCTAAGCTGGCTAGAGAAAAATTGTTCAGACAAAAGTTGAAGGAGGCCATCAATTAGTTTTGACCTGGACCTTCATTTTCAAAGTCATTTGAAGGTCATAGTAATTTTTTTTAAATGGGAATCCCTATTTTTGACTCTGGAATCGGATAGAGCGGGAAAAACTAGCCCGAAATGGTAGTTTATAAATTTTATAAGTGTCCTTGAAAAGGTCAAATCATGGTCAACTGTTGAAATTTCGTCCACGAGCTGTTTTCTTTTAATGTTTGATTATTTATTAGGCTTAGGGGACAATGGCTGACCATTTTGATCTTAATGTCAAATATGAAAGTCATTTAGAAGCAGTTTTATTAAATAAAAAATTTCACTTTTGTTCTTACTTTTAGCGTTACTTAGAAACAACGACGTGGACGTAGTAAGTTCTGTTTCCTTTGGGGTACTTGAAGCAAATGTTCGAAGTGGCCTTCATTTGCATCAAGGTATAAATTGAAACTCTCTGGAAATGGCGAGCAGTGTTGAATAAAATTTGTCTTGGTGTTGCCGCGCATGCTTGACGAATGCTATCTTGCATATTTGCTCTAGTTGTGGACCGTTGTTTAAAAAGAAAATTTTTTAAATAGCCCCATAAATAAGTCTGGAAATGTAAGGGTGAACAAGCAGGCCAGTTAAATGGATCTCCTCGTCCAATCCATCTACCATTATAATTTTGATCTAAAAAATGCTGGAACCACATTATTCGACGCGTTTCTAGATCAACATTGCCCATCCATTCATAAAACTGATCTCTTATTAAACGTAAATAGGAGTTTTTTTAGTAGTATGCAAACAAAATATTTATTGTGGCAGTAGTATAAACTTTAAAAACTTATGAGAAGAGAAAATTACAAAAATGACACTATATTATTAATTTAACTTTTCTATTTTATTCGTAATCTTTACAAAACTAATTGATTTGTAATCAATAATCAAAATCTCAAAAGCTTCTTTCAAGAAATTAACAATTACAAAAACTGCAACATTAATTTACTTTTTATGACTTTTTTTGATAACCAAATATTTTGTTTAGTTGTTAAAACATTTAATTTTTGTAATTACAAAATACAATTCAAGAAATTTTCAATTCTTCTCTTTTTTCGTTTAAATTAATTATGATTTTTATTTGTAGTAAGTTTGTAGCAAGTTAGTGTAGCGTATTGTAGCAAGTGAGTGATTTGTAGTAAGTTTGTAGCACGTTTGTAGTGTATTGTAGCAACTGAGTTTTCGACAGTTGTAGTAAGAGTTCGATTCAAGATATTCATTATCTAAAATGTTTAAATTTTCAATTAATGATTTCACAATTTCAAAAAAATTATTTTTAAAAAGTTATAATGAAAGTTTTTGAACAACGCTCGACTCGTTCATTCCTCGTTCGACCTTACGCTGGGACGGCCGAAAAACACAGCGCTCCGCATGTCCATCCGAAGAATCGGAGCATAAAATACATTAGTTTTCGAACCATTGAAGGCTAAGTTTTATTTGTCAACCCGCATCCTCATCTCCTTTTGTATCCGGAAATTGGATTCCATTAAACTTCGGAATTCAATTAGGAGAAATCGACAAAGCCCATTTTAATCAAATTTGAAAGAGTTTTGCTTTAAAAGTAGCCGAAAAGGGGCTTATTGAAAATGTCTCTTGCGGGGCACAATTTTAGGTACACTATAAAACTGAAAATTTTTTATACGGAGTACCAAACACTACAACTTTACAGAGGCTTTTATTCGTATCCTTCATAAAAAAGTGATCACAGATAACTGAAGCCGAAAATGGATTGGTTGATTCTGATGAATCGACAAATGTGATTGGTTCAAATGGCATTACTATATTTG
>JAWWEM010000021.1:21322-32678 GCA_035582935.1 Ormyrus thymus
ACGTGAGCACTCAGAAACACTTCAGCAGTTTCTTCCAAGGTCTTTGCGACCCGACCAATAGCCCCTCTTAACGTGCTCATAGGTTCCTTAGATCTCAATCCTCCCGACCTCAACTTATACAAAATCCCCCATGGATTTCCAGCCCTTGCCTCGGCAAGAAGGTCACGCCAACCCTCTTCCTTTGCCACAAGCATTTCACGCTTGTACTCCGCAAACATTCTCCGAAACCTCCCAACTGCTAATCTAAAGATCTCACTCTTTCCCTTAGACTTGTAAACTTTGCTACACAAAGCCCTCTGGCGCATCAACCGTCGTCTCTTAAAAACCAACTTCCTAACCTTTAATTGTCTTCTACCCGTGCTCTTTTTCACGCGCGACATACTGTACTCGCAAGCCTGAGTTAATACCTCGCCCAACGTAGCAGCCGCCTTTTCTACCTGCTCCCTCGTGGAAAGAGGCAATTTCTCTAGCCTCTCCTTTCCATACGTTTGCAAATATTTGATAAATTTTTCCCAACCCTCTTTTTTTGCTCTTCTCAAATTAAATCTCATACGCGTAACATTATCTGATTCCGGCCCTCCATCCTGTTCCGAAACATGAGGATACCTTCTCCCCTCAGGTGCATAGCCACTCTTCTTATGGCAGCTTACTTCATATGTTACAGCGAGATGGTCGCTACTTACCCATCCGCTCTGCACCTTCCATCCATCCACCCGCTTCCTAAACTCTTCCGACATTAAGGTGACATCAATATAAGATGTTCCTCTTGGAGACTCATAAGTTGCAGGTTGAATTGGATCGTTCAGCACTAGTAATCCCAGCCGTCTTATACAATCCACCATCTTTTCTCCCCTTTCTAATCGGCGTTTAGCAGCCCCGCTCTTCTTGCCCCTAATACTGTTAGATGGAGCCCACAACTCCGACTCAGCATTTGCATCCGCGGCTACGATAATTCTCTGCCCATTCAGCGTTTTCATTACTCTGTCCAGATGCTCCAGGTGAACATCAATTGGTTCAGAGTATTTGAAATAACAGTTCACCAAATAAAATCTCGAGCAAGGTGTGACTACCTCCACACAAATACAATAAGGGCTCAGAAACTGCTCCAACACCACCACTTCATATTCAGGATTAAAAACTTGTATGCTCACCAAAGGCAGCTCTCCAGCGCCATTACACACAATAGGCCTAGGCCCTACACCGTACTGGAAAACGTTTTCCGCCTATTTCTCATTTCTGGATACATAAGGCTCCTGAACCATGACCACATCTATTTCTTCTCTCAGAGCAACGTCCCTCAGTTCAGCCATTACAGCACAGGACCGTGCTGCATTTATCTGCATAAGGCGGACACAACCCCTTCCCATACACTTCCTCGCCATAGGCTCCTCCGTGGCTGACTCTACTTCCATTTCTACAGACACTCTTGTAGAGGGCTCGAAATCCCCAGTCTCATCAACATCCATTCTTGTGGCCCTCTCTAATTCCTTCGCATGTCCCAAATTAGTATTTAATTTTCGCCTCTTTCGGCACGCTGCGACCCTTTTCCAGTTGGGCAGACGTTTTCGCCTGGAAGCACTTCTCTGCCCAACACACCATGAAGCATTCTGGCCATCAGTCAGCAACTGGATCTTGGATGAGGTGCAGCAGTCGCTAAATGACGACGGTGCTGCAGTCTCACTCACATCACCACCTTCACACTCACTATCTCCACCTCCTACATTACCAATATCATTAATATTAAAGTTCATCATCTGGTTCTTACGACTCTTGCATTTGATTACTCAAATACATCGAGTCAATATATGTAAGGACGATCTATACTAACTGAGTAGGCAGTGCGCCTTACCAACTCAGCTTCCCGCAGGGTATCTGCTAGAGACTCTCACTCCCCGGAGCCATGCATCACATTGCCGCAGATAAAACTTGTGATTGGGGAAAGTTATAGGAGATTTCAGCTCCCTGTTTCTATAAAGGTCTCAGCTCCTTGCGGCCGGGCAATGAAGCCAAGCCCCCGGTTCCCTCCACCACCTCTAACCCCACCACGCAACTGCGGGGCTACGACAGTAGTAAGGGAATTACGGTTTTAGGCAGCAGTCAGCGTTCTACCACTGCCAGCTCGGGTAACCTGGATTCGCCAAATCCCATAGCACTGTTCAATAAAACAGCACCCCCTAGGTTATTTCCAGTTTTGGTCCGCCCCGGGTACTTTATCCCCGGTACCCACCATATCTGGCGAGCATTCCCCGATCCGCCACCTGGGGAGGCGCCTGATGCGGGACCAGAAACCCGACACAGGTTTAACAGACGTACCGAAATATTCAAGTAATATCTAACTTCAGACGTCGCAACTAATTTGTTTAGACAAATAATGGCACACAATTTCCAAAGAGTTGCAAACCACCTTCACAGGGGTTGTTCATCTTATTCACTTATATTATGTTTTATTTTACTTTGTCGTATGGATGAAGTTCAAATTGAAAGTGCACAATAATAGATCACGCAACCAGTGCGCAAAATAGATGATTCCCTCAAGAAGCGGGTTTAACATCCAAGCATAGCAAAGACGCTAGTGATATACGCGGGAACTTATTACGCACGTCGTTTGGTTACAACACTCGACTGCAGTTCATACATTCATCTTCGTCTTATGCCACAAATAAAACACTCTCGGAATAATCTATTTTCCGCACTTATGCTATGTTTCTGTGAGCTGTTTCACTTATAGGTTATTATTTCTTTAGTAATTTTCAGTAAAGTGACTTCTATCTAATAAATAATTTACTACATTAACACCTGTAAATTGTATTAGATAGACACATAAATTACGTGAAATTGGTGCGAATAGACACAGCGTATATGATTTGTTGTACTGTCTGTCCTGACGAAGCGTTCCCGGCGAATTCTGATTGAGCATCTGCACGACTGCGTGTGGATCTATTGTAACGTATCGAACGTCGCAGGTGAGCCAAGACCCGGAGTCCTCATGCTTCCTGTCAATTTCGACCCTGGCGGGGTGGCTAACTCTCCCTGTTTCAGCATGGCTCCCGGGAGGACTGTTTTTCATTAGCAGAGTTAGTGTTAGCGTGGAGTGTCAGCAAGAGTGAGAAGAGTGAGTGTGAGAGTTAATACTTCTGGGCGGTGTGCGAAAGCCGCATTTGCAAATGCGCGGAAGCAAGTTCTGCGGGCGACCGCCCCGTGTCAAAGTAAATGTTTCTTATATGAAAGCATTAACAAATAATAATTGTATCGTGTCCGAATATGATTACGCGGAAGCTGGTCCTGCGTGCAATTGCTTTGCGGGGAGAAATAAACTCGTTACTGTCGGTGCGGCGCTAAACCTATCCGGTTAAATAATAATTACGTTGTGCATCGAGGACGAATCAGTTAGCACATCAAATATGGCGATTCTGCCAGGATAGTCGCTGGTGGGATTCGTGCTGAAAGCGAGCTGTTAATTGAAGTGCTGTGTGATTCTTGTATACTATGTAAGAAAAATATTTCATTTTCTGAGTCTTGTGAGCATAACAGTGAGTGATTGTGAGTTTCCCGATTTTTTCAAGTTTTTTGTAGTCGGTAACTTAGAATCTCCAATCGCTCGATTGGGTGCCAAGGCATGCTCAGGAGGTTCTTCGAAGCGTTCGAAAATCCTAAAAATGTGATGTGGATGTCAAAAAATGCCTTAAATTTTCACTTCTATGTATTTATATGTAATATATTTTGATAATGAAAAATAAATTTCAATAAAGCTTTATGGTAACGAGAGAGATAGAAAATGCTTTCTTTAGTAAGATAAACAAAAATCTTATCGTTATATTTGCTCCAGTTTTGTACGCAAGCAATTATACAAGCGGCTTGCGTTCTCATCAATGAGATACCCTTCGTGACTAGTAGAAAAGTCGTATACTTATTTAAATTCAAGCCATCCCATTCCACTTCCTCCGACTGTTTTAATAATCTGTTCACAACTGGAAATCGCGTAAAATCGCGTAATTTGTTGTCATTCCGTTCTCTTCCTATCGTTCTGATAAGCATCTGATTTTATTGCCGTCTCGTATTCTCTTTAGGACTAATATTTTGAGGTACATGTCGCTATCACCTATGCAATGGATTTCACCGTATCACTCCCGTATGCTATCTGTTATTCGACCCTTCCGCTTCGCTCCAGCTCCGAGAACATATTTTCTCAAGCACATTGCTCAGCCAAGCATCTACCTATCAGCTATAGTTCGTGTTGTTTTTTTTTTCGTTTGCGCGTTATTTAATCTTCAGGCATCAGTCGGCCTCGTCTAACTCGAAATTTCTTTAGAAGTCGAGTATATCTGTAGATATCATTCGGGACTGTTAAGCCGATATTCTGTGAAGCCGGTTAATTAATTTCTTATTGTATCGCATTGCCTCTGCTTTCGGCTTCGTCCGTTCTGCGATCTGTCCTGGCCTCGACGTGGCTAGTAGGTTTCTTCATGGACTTGCTCCCAAACTTCAAATTTCTTTTGGCGATGCCGAAGACAGCTAATCTTTGAAACAACGGTACATCCTTTCTGCAAAAGTTTGTACGATCCAAACAGATATCCAAGGAGAGCAAAGAGCGAGGGAGTCAAAGAAAAAATTTATATTATTTAAACGTAAAGAAATTAATAAGAAATTTATCCTAAGAACAATAACAATAACAATAACAATAACAATAACAATAACAATAACAATAACAATAACAATAACAATAACAATAACAATAATAATAATAATAATTTGAATGGGAGACAAAAATTAAGCGTAGGGTACAATCAGAAAAAAAGTTCTTTTTTGTAAATTTTACATTTGCAGAAATGTAACTATGTTTCAGTTACATAAAAATTACGAAAAAAAAAATTTTCAGCTCATTTTAATCAAATTTGAAAGAGTTTTGCTTTACAAAATTAAACAAACTAAGGGTTTAATGAAAATGTTTCCTACGGCGCACGATTTTAGATATCACCAAAAAACTCAAATTTTTTCATACGGAGTGCCAAAACACAACCTTACAGAGGTTTTTGTTTTTAAACTTAACAATACAATTTTAAGACCATTTCATGTCTGCGGAACATCAAAAAGGTGAAAAGATGCTCTATTTTTTACAAGACTATTATGAGTAAAAAATTAAACAATTATCTTAAGGAAAAAAGCCTTTGTAACTTGTTTATAAACGTAATAACCAACCTTCGTGCACAGTTTCTGCTGGATCCAATAAAAGTTGCTCCACAGGAGATATTTTGAACACCTAATATACCTGAAATATTTTTCTATTCTGCTTCTCTAGTGTAGATTGCCTTTGCTGCCTGCGTGTCTCTCTTCTTCTGGAAAAACTCATCATGCTGCTTGCTGAGTTGATGGCTTAGCTAAATCGCTGAGTTTTTATCAGTCCATTGTTGAACTGGGAAACTGCATTTATAACTGCTATTTCAATTCTTTTCTTAGGCACGAACACTTTTTTTGGACTTTTTTTCCAAATAAGTGAATGTAAACTCTCATTTTCATTTTCTGTCTTGCTTCTTTCACAGCGCATTAACAATCGTTGACTAGAAAATTTCATAAATTTTTTCCACTACATAATCACAAAGATGTAGCACTGCCCTCACTGTATTTAATGTTTTGAAATAAATTCTTCCAAGCTGCAGAATGAGCTAGCAAAACTTCTTTCTGCTCTGTTTTTGAATTAACAGGTATCTTTGATGGATTTTTTAAATTACTTTCAGGATTGTCAATTTTACGTTATTTCACTATACAGCAAATTTTTAGCTGCACACTTCTCTTGTTTCTTCTAGTTTTTGTTGGATAATAATTTCTATTTACTGGCATCATTTTGAAGCAAATAAAAAGATGTATCAGCCAAGGAAAAAAGTAAACGCTAGCAGCCGATATAATGTGTGCCATAACATTAGGGTGCATTTTCACTGTGACTGTCGAATTCTGACTGCTGTCACGCGTCATAAACTTCACATACTTAGCATTTCGTAGCGCATCCCGTATTATGAATCAGAAAATTTAAAAAATAAAGCGTTACTCATTTTATGAAAATCCAATAAAAAGTCGTTTTTTTGTTTTATTATTTAAAAAATAAGCATTATAATTTTTTTATTTTAATTCTAATGAATGCTTTCACGCGTTCTTTGATACTTCTAGAAGACATTTCTGAAATAAAAAAAATTGAGTATTTTTCGTGATTTTTGACCGTACCTTACCCTTAACATTTATCTATATTGCACTACACGATACATACATGTACAAACCCGTACATTGCTTTCAACAAAATTAACTAGTCTAAAAATTCTTTAAAAATAAATTTTCCGGAATTCTCTGCACCCACATTTTAATTAAATTATTGAAGGAGGTTAGTTTCCATTTGTCATTGCATCTGTAAAACTTTTTTATCATTAGGTGACTTTAAGATAGTACTGTTCTAACCTGACTTTCACAATTTTAACGAATTTATCATAGTACGGATCCAACTTTTCAATTCTAAATTCCCTTAGCATTAAATCATGATCCCCTGCTTCCCCATTAAAATATTATCTTTCAAGACGAATCTGTCTTTGGGTACTTCTTTTACTTCTTTTATTTCTCTCTGTTAATTTTTTTATTTTCTATCATCAGTGGCATCTCAGATAGTTAAAAAGTAAAAAAATATGTAAGCATCTAATTTATCATTGCTTTTTTTATCAAAATCCGAGCAATTTATCAAAATCTATTTCGAAGAGCGTATGCGGGCATTATTCATCTTGTTGCTCTTATCATATATTAGGACTATCTGCTATGGATTTTACTGCTTCATCGCTGCTAGTAGCATTTTCAAACTTGTTAGAATTTTAGAATCCCATAGACAGCGTTGTATTCATCAAGAGTCGGGTGATGGACGTATTGGTCTTGCTAGTCTTGTGAAATGGAATACACAATGTTGCCCCTTTTCATAATTTTTTTTTTATATTTACGGCCTACTCAAGTCATCTTCCGAGTCTTATACGGCTCTGAATTGTTGCATTTGCCTGCAACAATGGGGACCTACAATTTATAGTGGATTCCAAAGCATTAGCGTTTGATGTTATTAGACACTTGTAAATAAATACAGTGGTGTCCCAATGTCAGTTTTCGGCAGAGATCGGGATCGAACCAGAGTCCTGGTTAAAGGCCCGACACTCTACCAACTGAGCCACCGCCGCTCTTTTGAAAATTAAGTATATCTTGTTGTTGGAGATAAGTTGATCAGTCACTAAGTGCTGCAAAAAATATCCGTGATAAGTCGTTCGGATCCGTTCAAATTCTAAACTGCTTAGTTCATACTTCATTATTCTTTTTTGCGGTCCTTATTGTTGTTTCTCGGAGGTCTTTGATGCTGCGCTTCTCTTTGCAATTTTGGATAAGACGGATCCGTCAAATTTTTTGTCTTTCGATCAACCACTAAGTGCTGTTAAATATATTTGTGATAACTCGTTCCGATCCTGTTCAAACTGCTTAGTTTTTTGCAATCTTTCTTGTTACTTCTCGGAGGTCCTTGATGTTGTGTTTCTCTTTATCTAATTTTGGATAAGACGGCTCCTTAGAATTTTTTGTCTTTCAATTGACTCAAATGAAATTGCCAAATTACTACCCTCGAAATAGTTTTCGTTTTCTTCGGTAATTAATATCGGCTTGTTATTTCGTAAAAATCATTATTATTAATAACATATTATACAACTATCGAGATGCTCTGACGGAATAATACTTCCATCTTTGAAAGTAGAGTTTCATTTTACTGGTTTCTTTTTCTTTACTGACTTGTAAGCTAATACTTCAATGAGGGAAAAATATATTTTCTTTTTCTTGTCGATTGATAACAATTTCTTTAAATAACCCCAAAATTGGATCCGGCCTACCTTGTTCCTTAAAAATAAAAAATTAATCTTTATATCGGTCACCAAATAATAAAACATCATACAAACATCATCTTATGGATATATCATAATACGATATAATACAGAAGCAAAGAATTCACTTAAAATGAGTGATAAATCGTTTATAAAGCTAAATATTATAAATTTACGCGTGTTTATAAGTGTTTATATCGCATGTATAATGCATTCTAATGAGCTTTCAATTTTTAGTTCATCCTCTTCAGGACTACTACTTTGAGGTACCTGTTGCGGATCTCTTATACAGTTGACGTTACGAATTCGGTTACCTATACTATCTGTTTTTCGGCATTGTCGCTTTTGCTCGGCCGAGCGTTAATCGATCAGCTATACTTCGTGTTGTTCTTTTTTCCGAATTGTGCATTACTTAATCGCTAGACATCATTTGGCCGCATCTAATTCAAATTTTCTTTAAAATTCGAGCGTATGTGGAAAGTCGGTCCACCGTTGCGAACTACCCCAGTAATAGCCTTCGAGACTTCCCGGACGGTACTCTGCGGAGCTGATGATCGTTTTGTTGTTGTAAAGCATTTCTCCGCTTTCGACGCCGGCCTCCCTGCGATTGCTGACCCTCCCTCTGATGTCTCGAACACCGGCTCAGAGGGACTGCTGTGGCCACGCGATAGCCCGTAGGCTTTTTCGTGAACTTGTTCCTCTACTTATCGTCGAACCGTAAGTACGTCCTTTCTGCACAAAGGTCTACATTTCGATTATTTATTCAAGAAGAGCATATAATGAATGTCGCTACACTGCTGCGACCACTTAAACAGAAAAGAATGTTGACACAAAAATTGTTCAACTTATTATTAATTTTAAGAAAGGACAATTATTACTGAAATCCACTCAGTTGACTCAATGCATTCATAAATTTACAGAGAATTCTCAAAGTAGAAGAGCGTCGCCAGAATGCCAAACTCTCATATGATGGAAAATATCATGGAATTTCGCCTCTTCACTCAAAATTCTCGGATCTCATCATCGAATTTTCTCGCAATAATACTCTCTATTGTGGCACAGAGTTAACTTTGATGCAAATCAAACAGTTATGCTAAATAATTGGAGGTAGGGATTCAGTGAAATCTCATTTTCTACGACGTTTTTCATATGCTAAGAACACAGGCACATGCGCGCCGCAGTTTGTGGCTCAATTCCAGCTAGTTCGAGTTTCTACATCGGGGGCCTTCTTTCACAGAGGTGTTTATTACACTGGTCCTCTCGCAATCAAGGCTTAGCTGAACCATCTTGCTATAACTCTCAAGGGCTAAATTTACGAGTTTTTCTACCTCTTCACCTCAGCCACAAATTTACAAGTTGGAACAGATTATGCGACAGTAGGATTTTTCGCAGGATACAAACGTTTCACTTCTAGAAGAGGGTTTCCATAGGCACTCTACTCAGATGGCGGCACCAATTTCATTGAAGCTGAAAATGAACTCGAGGATATTTTCAACAAGGTTTCCCTCAGACTCCGTATTTTCTCATAGGCAATTTATCACCTGAGCCTTCACTTATAGACATCTCTTTAAGACATATTCAGCGTACGTCACTTATTCGCTCCTATAAAGTTTCGTTCTGACTCTGAGAGCGTATCTTACCATGCTAATTTTTCGTTATTTTTAATTAAGCGCCTGTCAAACAGTTAGTCAAGATGTTCCTTTCCCCAATTGCGCCTTAATTAAATAGCCAGACATTGTTCGGCTGCGTCTAATTCGAGTTTTCATTAGAAGCCGAGTTCATCTGCAGAAGCAGATATTTCGTTGAGAAGCCCCTCATTACTATTCCCCGCGATTCTCTCACCAATACCCTGCGGAGCTGCTGTATCGTTTTTTTATTGTTCTACCTTGCCTTCGGTTTCAAATTCGGTCTCTTACTTCAATCGTTGAAGTTTCGAAACAGGACTTTTCAGTAAACGGAAATATAATCTTTATTTCTTTCAACCCTGACATGATGGGACGTATTACACAAAGATAGTACTGGGGTAGCAAGTTTTGTTAAATTGAAAAAATATAGAAAAATCAGGTACTTATTTTGATTTTATTTCGTACATCGTCTGACTGAAGGAAGATGTTGAAAAAATCCCAAGCATAAAGTTACAGATGAACTAATTATCTACAATATAAAATCAAGAAGTCTCTAACGTTAATAGTTAATTTGCAACAAGCCGTCAAAGTGGCAAAAGTGCTATTTTTGAAGTGTTCATGTCTCAGAAACAAACTAAGCCAGAATTATGAAATTTTCTAAATTGCATTTATTATGAATACAATATTATGTGCCAAATTTCAACGAAATCTAAAAGTCATTTTTAAATTCTTAAGTTTAAGACAATTTTTTTTGTTAATTGCAAATTGCAGTTTCTACAAAACAAGCTTCGGTCTGGGTAAATTGCCTACCTTAATAAGAAAATTATTGTTTTCAACATAATGCCGAAATTTTCCAAAATTTTAATTGTTGGTGGTGTGGTGTTTTGTTCACCCTCCTCCCCCTCCCTTCCACCATACTTCTGGCATATGTATAAAACTGAATAGTTAGCTCAATTTTCATTTTTGAGTGGTTGAGCATAATGATCAATAATTTCTAAACTTTTGCGTCGATAGCTTTTTCTTATAATTAAATTAAACTATTGCACACATTCGTATCCTTAATAAATCTAACTCTTACTCGGACATTTTGCCTCTTTTTCTGCTGTGGAAAAAATTATCTTCCAAAAATACATGCATATGGCATCCTCGCCGCAAACGAGAAAGTGAAAAAAAGAAGATACTTATTTTCGCGTTTATTCAAATCAACCTAACGAAAATATACATTTTTTTTTAAATTGTAGGGGAAACCGGTGTTTAAGAATTAAATTTAGCCATAACTGAAAATTTTAAAAGATATTACGTAACAAGAGCTTTAATTCGAGACTTAGATTAAAAAATATTCATTCGTTGCAGAGATAGGCTACTTTAAATAATGTTTTTAATATCTCAACAAAAATCAATTGGAACTAAGGCTTCAAAACGCTTTAAAAATATACGATATTTTTTAGTACTAATTTAACTGTGCATAATTTTGGAAAGAATGAATATTTTTTAATCTTACTACTCTGAAATTAAAGCGCTTGCTGCGCACAGTTTTTTAAATTTTTATTCGATAGACTAAAATTTTAAGTTATGGTGATATTTTAATTTACGTACACAACGATTATCTCCTAGAATTTAAAACAAAAAATTATAAATTTGTTGTTAAGGCCCATTTGATTAAACGCTGAGATACGTGTCTTCGTTTTTTCGCTAAGGAATAACGCTGCAATTATATCAATCACCCGCTCTCGACTTAGTCAAATTTTTGAATTCTTGAAAAATAAATGTTATACGCGGCGAATTATTTGTTATACGCGGGGAATTATTTGTTATACGCGGGGAATTAAATGTTATACGCGAGGCCTAAAACTT
>JAWWEM010000022.1:7557-17764 GCA_035582935.1 Ormyrus thymus
TAAGGCTTCTAAAAAAATGTTGGGAAAGTGCCTAAAAGCGCTCAAAAATACTGATTCTTGGACATTGATAGGGAGCTCGTGAGCGCAATTTTAGCTATAGGACCCTAAAAATTTGCATAAAGTTTTTTTTGGTAAGTACTAAAAGATATCTCATTATCAGACAAATCGGAGGACCCTGTGCGCACGGTTTTCAAAAAATCTATTTTTTTGACCCACATATATATATATATATATATACAAATCGGGAGTTTCTGGGATTCACGTGCGTTTTCTAAAGGTGCTCAACCACAAAAAGTTTTTCAAATGTCTTAAAAAAAAATCTTTTTTATTTTTTCACCCGTAAATTTGGAATTAACTCCAGTTACTAAAGAAATAATCATAGTGAACGACGGCCATAATCGTCCCAGAAACTATCGATTCGGATAGAACACTTCTGCGAAGTCCCAAAAATTGCGACTGCGTCCCAGAAATTACCGATTCGTATAGAAAAAGTCCCAGTTGGTTTGGCGTAAATTATTGCTACTATTGATTTGCCGTGCGAAGCACATGAACTAGACTGTAAAATCTTTAACGTGAACTAGTAAATGAACTCTGAAATCGACATTAATGTGCAGCGTATGGTAGAATGTAAAAATGCATAAGAAAACCCAAAAAAGTGTCATTTCGAAATAGGCACTTTTTGCCAATTTCAGAGTTCATTTACTGGTTCACGCTGAAGATTTTACAGTCAGTCTAGTTCATGTTCTTGGCACGGCAAACCAATAGCAGCAACAAATTACATCAAAAAAATCGTTACACAGTAGCTAAAACTATTGTGGATATGATGTAAACTAAAAATATATATATATATATAAAACATCTTTAATATATTGTATAATTTGTGATAAAATAAACCAAAATAGAAGGTCCCAGGGATATTTTATCCAGACTTACAATATGTAAAATTTTGGCTTTGCCGTAACTTACAGGGTGAACCGATTCATGGATTTGGAAATAGTTTGGCATAAGTTGTTGGAAATTTATGTCATTCATCGGCTGAAATATTGCACGCTTTAAAATTATTTGACTAACTAATTTTTAAAACTAATTTCTCATAAATTTGAACTAGGAAAATTATTCAAACAGTTTTTGTATTTTAAAAATTATACTTAAAAAATTTTAAAGCATATAACTTTTTAGCTCATATTTACATCAATTTCCAATAATATACGCCAAACTTGATCGAAATCTATCTATTATTTCAACTTGTAAGTTGTGGCAAAGCCAAAATTTGGAAAATGGACCTCTGATTTTCTATTTTCGCTTATTTTATGACAAGTTGTACTTTATTTTTTCAGATATTTTTGTGGTCATAAGTGGATTCGGGTAGAGCCCTTTAAGAACCTGTATGTTTTATGTATTAAAAATTATTTTAGAGTATTATTTTTATGTGAAAATAGACTTTTTCATAGGGTAGTTACCCCTTCAATATATAAATCTTAATTTCTGTAAGAAATAAAATTATCTCTAAAACACATTAATGCTTTAAAATCTGGATTGTTTGATGATCTGCTTTTTTACTACAATGCTTAAGTAATAGTTATAAAATTCTTCTAAATATAACTCGTTAGTCTGAAGCATAAATTTAATTCAAGCCATCTTTAATATTTATGTCAGATAATGTAATAATATTTCGTTCAATAAATATATTATAAAAACAGCTTATTATGTTTCATTCTAAGTAAAATAAAGTCTTTGTGTGTAGTATTAAACATTCAATAGAGTTAGAAAAAAAAATAAAATTAAAAAAGAATGTTGATGTGCAAGTGAATGCAGAGCGCAGAATCTGTAAGTTGAGTTTAATGCATGTTGTTTTGTCTGTCCTTGCATGCAGGGATTCGGTTTTGTAACATTCGCAAATAGTGCTGACGCGGACCGGGCACGTGAGAGGCTACACGGCACCGTGGTTGAGGGCAGAAAGATTGAGGTGTGCATGACTTTCTTATACTTATACATATATATATATATATTAATATTTATATCTATATTTATATTTACTTTGATAATATACATACATCCATATGTTTATGCATGTATGCATATATTCATTATTTTCATGATAATAATTGTGTAACATAACATTTTAATTATAAGTTTACTAAAAATATCTTTTTACAGGCTTTACGAGTAAGCGCGCAAATCCAAGATTCTTTTTGGATTTGAGCATAAATATTCCTTTAATATTAAAATTACAACAAAATATAAAAATCTGAATTTCATATGCTTGTCTCGATCCACAACTATAAATATTATTCATCTAATTCATAAGATTAATTTATAAGATATTTTTAAGATGTTTCTATCCATATATTTAAACGCCAATAACATCCTATATTTATTAAATTTAAGAGCATTAACCGTCTCTTTCTGCAAAATAAAATTTTGTTCTGTTTGAATTTTAGAAAAACAATTAAGTTTTTTGAGTATTAAAGAAAAAGTGCAATATATAATCATGTAAGAATACACTTAAGGATAAGCACTTGTTGTAAATTAGTTTCAGCGATATTAAAATAATGATGAATATAGCTTCTTAAGTCTTACAATATTTTAGTTACAGTGGACCTTGGCATTCAAAGTGATTACGCATGAAATAATAAAGTTCGTATTGTAGTTTCGCATTTAAACTTTGCTTTTTCATTAACAAAAATATTATGTATTTTACTTTTAATGCCAATGTACAATCATAACAAAAACTCTTATAAAAATGTAAGGCAAGGTCTTTATGATTATTAATGTAAAGTATATAACAGAAGTTTGCATAAACTTATCTACGATTTTAGTTCCACTTAGCCATACATTTTTAGAAGAACAACAATTTCTCACTTAGGATTTTCAAAAAGTATAATTATTTTAGTTATAGGTTAATAATGTATCCAAACATGAATTAATGTGACAAATAAGGCATTAAATTGATTTGAAATTCTTTAATTTGTATTTTTAATGAGCCATCGTCTATCCATTCTAAATATCAATTTTTAAACAATATGCCTCTGTTGTTCTTGTCCCGTAGAACATTTTGCAAAGCGTATTGTGAGCTAATTAAATAGACATCATAAAAGATGAGAAAAACGAAATCAAACATAAAAAGAGAAATAGAGATATGATAAGAAAGAAAAAAGAGAAAAGGAGGGAAATAGAAAGAGAGCGAAAAGAGAAATCAAAAGAAAGTAAGCGACTCTCAGGTTCGTCGATAAATGCATATTTTTTGTCGCGTCTTGAACAATGAGCGATTGAATGCGAGAGTGTAACAGATAATAGATGGTTTCTGAGAACGACATCTCCAAAAATAAAAGCCTTGCATATATACTCTAAGGTAAGAAAAATATAAAGCAAGACAAATAAAAAAATATTTAAAAGTCAAGTAAAATAATAATTTGCACTGCTCGCTCTCTCACGAGGTACACGTAAATTTTTATTCCATTGTTCTTCTTTCTCATTTATTTTTTCCTTTATATTGAAAATCAATATAATTTATTATATTAATAATAAATTGACTAACTTTAATCAGCACTTATACATTTTTCATATTTATTAATATGAATATGTACATACCTTTTCATACAAAACAAGTTGTGATTACAAAACGTGTACCGTAGAAAAACTTTTTTGTCAGTTTTACTTTTTACTTCTCTCTTAGTAATAATTTTCTAATATAAATCCGAATTATTTTATTTTATATTCAAATCGTTGGCCGCTTCTGGTTTTTAATTTATATATTTTCATTAATATTAAATTCTACTTTGGTCGAAATCTTAAGGGTAGGGTACAGTCAAAAATCACCAAAAAACTAAATTTTTTTATTTCAGAAATGTATTCTAGAAGTATCAAAGAATGTGTGAAAGTATTCATTACAGTCAAAATAAAAAATTTCAATGCTTATTTTTTAAATAATAAAACAAAAAAAAAACGAATTTTTAATGAAATTTCATAAAAATGAGTAACGCTTTATTTTTTTAATTTTCGAATTCATAATACGAAATGTGCTACAAAATGCAAAGTATGTGACGTCTATGACGCGTCACAGTTGTCAGAATCCGACAGTCATAGTGTGAATGCACCCTAAGGTTGTGACACATATACATTATACCAACTGCTACTGTTTGTTTACTTTTCCCCTTGGCTGATACATCTTTCTATTTGGTTCAAAATGATGCCAGTAAATAGAAATTATTATCCAACAAAAACTAGAAGAAACAAAAGGAATGTGCAGCGACAAAGTTGCTGTATAATGAAATAAAGAAAAATTGACAATCCTGAAAGTGATTTAAAAAAGCAAAGAGAAGTTTTACTAGTTCATTCTGTAGCTTGGAAGATATATTAAATTTATTTAAAAACATTGAATCCAGTGAGGGCAGTGAAACATCTTTGTGATTATGTAGTAGAAAAAATTTATAATACTTTCTAATGATCAATTGTTAATGCACTGTGTAAGAGGCGAGACATAAAATGCAAATGAGAGTTTGCATTCACTTATTTGGAAAAAGTGTCCAAAATAAGTGTTCGTGTCTAAGCAAAAAATTGAAATAGTAGTTGTAAATGCTGTTTCCCAGTTCAATAATAGACTGTTAAAAACTCAGCGATGAAACTAAGCCATCAAGCCAGCAAGCAGCATAATGATTTTGCCAAAAGAAGAGTCACGCGCAGACAGTAAAGGCAATCCACACCTGAGAAGCAGAAGAGAAAGACATACCGCAATCACAAAAAGTATCAACAACCTTCAGAAACTTCATTAAGACAAAAGGAAGGAGTGTTGTATGGTGCTGGGAAATTTTGAACAGCAAAAGTAAGAAAGAAGTGTTCACGAGTGAATCTTTCATCTTGTTTTTCGCAAAATCAACTTTTTCAGTCTTCCAAATGTTCCTTACGAGGCAAGTTGCTTTGAATCTAGCTGGAAATAGCGCAGGAAGGTTGGTTCTTATGTTTATAAAAAAGTTACACAGGCTTTTGTCCTTCAAATAATTTTTCAGTTTTTTTTATTGGAAATTATATGGTTAAAAATAGAGCATTTTTTCACTTTTTTAATGTTTCGCTGATTCAAAAAGGTCTTTAATTTACATTTTTGAGTATAAGAACAAAAGCCTGTGTAAAGTTGCAGGTCTTGACACTACGTATTAAACAAGTACAGCTTTTGGAGTTATCTGAAACTTTGCCCCGTAAGAGACATTTCGAATAAGCATCTTTTTTTATTAATTTTTAAGGTAAAACTCTTTCAAATTTGATTGAAATAGGCTGAAAAATTTTTTCTTTCTCTACTTCTATGTAACTAAAACATAGTTATATTTCTGTAAATTTATATCATTAAATGCAGGATTTCTTTTGTGACTGTACCGTACCTTTAAGTAATATTTATTCAAGACATCGGTTAACTAAATTTTGTTTTTTAATAAATAGTAGAAATTTCCTTTCAAAACAACATGCTTTTATTGAATCAATTAATTGATAACTAGTTATATGAATGTATTCATGCAAACTCACATATAAACGCATAGTAGACCCCGTTTTGGAATAAAAAAAAATAAATAATAAAAAAAAAATATAAAAATTAAAACTTAATACTAAAACTTCTCATTAGTATAATGTTTGGAGTTCGTCTTACGCTTTGCAACTATTAACTTTTTATTTACATGCTTCCTTATTTTTGTTATCAGTGATGGGTATTAACCTCCTGACCGCCGGCAGAACATCTCTGGGCGCGACCCTGCAAACCCCCAGAAAACTATTGGTTCGAGTTTTAAAAAATTAGAAAATTTTCCCGACCATCGTCCGCTGCTATGACGCCTTTATCAATAATTGAGATATACTTATTTATATGAAAATATGTACCCAAAGTTCCTCTTTAATTCGCAAAAAGTGTTGGTGGTCAGAATGTTAATTGTACTTATCTAAATCCAAAGATATTAATGTACAAATACTGATCTATTATAATTAAATTTTATTGCTGAATTTGTTAAACAGTTAAAATCTAGTTAGGTCTCCTAAATTTCTACCAAGATAATCAGTTAACTTTCATAACTAATAAATAATAAAACCGGTTAACATTTATAAATGTAGGTAAATACGAATTTTCATATTTTGTATGGTTTAAATTACCTAACTTTCACATCACTTTTTCCCTGTAAATTATTATTTGGTTCAGTGTGTTTCCTATGTGGGTTTTGTTTATATACCGAAAAAAATTTCGTAATGCAAAAACTCCATGCGACATCGCTTGAATTATGAGACCCCATTATTGGAATTCAGTCGTCTTAAAGATGACATTAAAGGAACTCTATTGTATTGGAAAATACGAATACTCCAAGAATCTCGTCGATGTCGCAGCTCGTATCTTGAATTGTCGAAGTCTCATCGATAAAATTCGATAAAAAAAAAGTAAGCGCTCTAAGTTTTATAGAGTACGAAGGCAAAGTGGAGTTGGAAAAGTCCGAGTTTTCGTTTGCTGTAGCTCCCTGTTGGGAAACGTCCAATTCAAGCTTCGATTACACTGCCGTTACGAATCTACAATATTCTCGATACGCAGACAAGTTGCTTTTACCCCAGTTGCATTTAAATTAATTTTATTTCGGACCTACTTTTATTACGAGATTCTTGGAATCTACATGTTTAAATTTCAGTTCGTAATAAATCCAAATTTGAAATAATACAAACTTACATTTATCTAAACCAGGGAAACATAGTTTTGGTGATTACGAAATTGTTTTCCATGTACACTAATCAGTGTTATTATATTATTATTAATTATTAATTTATAACACGCGATATAACTTTTAGGCTTAAGATAGTTAATTATGATAGTTAAGTTTGATATTTAAGTTTGATTTTGATTGTTCTGCAAGTATTGAGCGCGAGGATCTGCTACATCCGCTAAGTTCGAATTTTTGAAATTGAATTTTTATATTCAACTATTTACAACTAAATAATTAAATTAAAATAGAATAAAAAAATTCGTTTCTTTATTTTATAAAAATTATCTAATAATTTTATAATTTAAAATAATTAACACTAAATTATAAAGAAAACTTGCTTTTGTCAAAGAATATAACTTCGAAAAAATAAAAAAAACCTAACTTGGAAAAATACAAACTAATAGAAACGATTTACACAAAAATTGACACAAGATAACTCAAACAAGATTAGATCAAGGGAAGGATCCAAACCGCCAGGAAACCCGATAGAGTCTAATAATACTATTCGAATGTCATATGGAGACCTCAACTATCTAGGAAACAACAAAGCTTTACTATACTTTTACAGAGGAATAAGAGGGACACAAACTTTCACGAATTCAATCTATCCTTTAGCATCAATCAAAGTATAAAGATTTGATAGTTGTTGATAACATAGTATTTACATCGACTTGCAAATGTGACTCTGCCTTACAACGCAGAGAAATGTTCCCTCACTACCGAGTTACTTGTGCGGTCGGACTAACATCCCCGCTAGACTTACATTTATCTGAACAGTTTTGAAAGAGAAGCATACAAGAGGAGTAGGAACGCGTCAACTGAGATTTACACTACAGCCAGAGCAATTTTAATTAGATACTGGAAATAACTTAGAACAATAGATAATGTTCCATTAATTGATTATGCTGATATGCTTATTTGACCTTGTAACAAGCATTACTAGGATACAAGTACAGACATAACTAATTGCACGTTATTATTAGTAGGTCAGTTTGTCTATAAGTTATTAGTTTTATAGAGCCAGACCAGCACACAGGAATTTATTTTCCTCTACTGGGTTACTTTATAGTAATGTATTTGTGCAATAATTGCAATGTATCTACTGTAATTTTTATTTATACTCTGGTAATAAATAAATAAATAAATAAATAAATAGATAAATAAATAACCTGAAAAAAAATAGTGCGCCCGAAGTGCGTTTGGATTTATGACTTTAAATAAGAAATCAAATTTAAAAAAGAAAATAGTTAAAATCGATTATTAATGAAAAATTTAATTTTGCCAGTGTTTCAAAAGTATTAATACAATATTCCTTTTCAAGCTTTTGCAATAATAAATAAATACATTTAAAGGATTTGCTGAATAACTAGTAAATTAATTCGGTGTGATTGCTATATTTTCATAAGATATTTTAAAAGTTTTATGCTAATATTTTTTAACTAAATAAATTAAATCTGTTTTTTATAATGGCAGTTAAATTACCTTACTTTTGTACTTTCTAATTTCTTAATCAATTATTCTAATTTATTAATCATTAGTTTCCACACTGAAAAAATGATCCTCTTCTTACGAGAGAACGTTGAGAATCCTCTCAATATTTAAGTCAGCGGAATTTCCAATAACATTTGAATCCAATAACATTTGCATCCAATGAATTTGCAATAACAGGAATATTTGTCAGGAATAGATTTCATTTTCAGACAAAATTAGAAATCCATTTGAGAGGAGCAGAATTCTTTGCTTACAAATAGAAATTTCGCTGACGTAAATATTGAGAGGATTTTTCTCGTAAGGAGAGGAACCTTTTTTTCAGTGCAATCGACCATTCAGGTATCCACTGAGTTCTGGCTTAGGGAATGTATAAAAATCATTTGATTTTGCTATTATAATTTATGGTTTACGAAGATTAAAGATTTACTCTTTCCAAATCAGCCAACAGATTTTCGAAATTATTTGATCTAAAAAAATATGACTGCATAAAGGGGATAGCCGGATACACTGAAGAAAAGATCCTCTTATTACAAAAGGAATCCGCTTGTCAGAAGAGGAAATTCGTCTCAATATTTGTCCTAGCGGATTTTCTCTTGTAACTCACGGAAAATCCTCTCTAAATTAAGTTGCAATTTAAAAAATCAATTGGTTACTGAAGGACTTTATTTGTAATAAAAGGGTTGTAATTTTAGAATTAACACATTAGAAAGTCAAAAGGCAAAAAGCAAAGGGGAAAATAAGGCTTTTTTGAAAAAAAATTTTTTTCCCCAAGTTTTTCGAAAAAGCCCCAGTAACTCCGCCTCTGGTCGGGCTTATCGGGCCTTTATGAAAAAGTTTCTTTTCCCCTTTGCCTTTTGCCTTTTAAAAAAAAATAGACTTTTTTTCCTTTTTCAGACCAACTATATTGTTATTTTAAGTTATCTTGACTCATTTTTTATGATAAATATTGTAAGCATAAGTATTTTATCAAAATAGCCGAAACAATGCTCTTTTTGTAATCAATGAAAATTACAATCTCGACGAAGTTCCCGGAATTTCCGAATTTTGTTGAAATTTAAATTTCTGAAATTAGTTCGAGTTTACGAATTTTTAAAATTCGTCGTCGAATTTCGGCGAAATTTTGGAAGCCCTTTTTTTGGATTTCGACAATTCGAAGAATCGCACGGAATTTTGACTATTTCTTTTCCGTGCTCACACGGGTTGAGATTTCGACGTGGTTTCGTGAAATTTATTTCTTTTTCGGAAATTTCGCAATTAAATAATCGTTCCGATTTTAACCGAAATTAGAAATTTTAAATAAAATTTAAAATTTTCTTCGGATTACACGATTTTGAATTTCGTCACGATTTCTTCTCTTTTAGACTTTAGAATCGAGCGTCAAATTGCTGGAACCTCCGATTGGGTTCGTGAGGTTCGCAATTCGAAAAGCTCTTCGAGTCGGAAGTTTCTCGAGAAATCGAGTAAATTTTCGAAATTTTAAAACCGTGTCGAGAAAAATCGTGACGAGAGAATACAATGCATGTTAGTCTTAAGGATTAATTTTACGCACTAATTAATGGATTTTAATCGAGCGAGATAGGGAAGCGGCAATCATCGACGAATTTAAGGTTTGGATATTTTCATTTGACTCAAGCGAGAAAATCCTTGAACGAAAGTTCATTCAAGGTTAAATAGAAGTTCTAGAGTGTGAGGGACACCGAGAAATTTCTTGGAAATTGCCGATCAGAGTGGGTCTGACGGCAAAGCTTGAGTGGAAATTTTCCTTTTGCCTTTGAATTTTGAATTTTGTAATTTTGCCGTTTTCTCGCTTGACCGTCTCAAAAAGTTTTGAGAAGCATTATATATATATACACCATGTCCAGGAACCATTTTATAATCTCTGCACGTTTTTGAAATGAAGCTTTTGCGTCGAATTTCATTTTTCCCAGTCAAGATGTTTGAGTGAACTTCTTCCTGCCCGTAGAAAAATTTTAAGCCGCACGGTAAATAAACGC
>JAWWEM010000023.1:0-16979 GCA_035582935.1 Ormyrus thymus
GTGGTGGCTTTACTAGCCAGTACAGCAATTTTTACAAGATTATTTGTAATTTTTACGATATTTCTTCTCTCAGTGTATACTGTCGGACTGCTTACACTTTTGCCGCATCGGCCGCGATGATTTTAGAGTTGTAAAAGAGCACTTAAACCCTTAAACGCAATAACTCGCCAGCTCTCTCCCTCGAGCTTAAGTGCGAAATCATTGCCGCCCGACAACCTCGGCGCGTGCACGCGCGGGAGGCTGCACAGCGGCAAGGTCGCCGCCGGCTGAACTCGTGACGCCGTGACCCACTGCTCTGTCCCCTCGATTTAATTTCACATTCTTTCATCCTCTCCGTTTTCCGTCGTCTGCCCGCAGGAGGAGGATGACAAGGGCCAGGAGGAAGCGGAGGGCGGAGGTGACGCCGGCGGAGGATTCGGCGGTGGGGAGCAGCGGGAGGGAGGTGCCCATCGACGATCTGCCCGACCGGTTCCTGTGGATGCGCGTGAGTGCATTGTATTTATCGAATAGTTTACAGTGAGAGAGAGAGGCGGCGACGGTAAAAGAGATCGTCGCCAGGAATATATCGCTCGCCGCTTTGTCCGTCTGTATAGGTGAGAAGCGGAACGAAGATGCGGAATGTATTGCAGTATGCGACGGAGAATTTTTCGCAGTACGACTCCATTGTGTGGACGGCTATCGGTCGAGGAATTGGCAAAGGAATCTCGTGCGCGGAGCTCTTCAAGAGGCAGCACGGGGATCTGCATCAAGTGACGAAGCTGCGATACGTCGAGTGAGGAATATTTTTAGTCTATTATATATCCGGTGTATTATATACGTTCAACGGCACAAACAATTGTAAAGCTATGCAGCATTCTTTTTCGTTCTTGGGCGCTTGAAAAGGGTTTCGCACAATTTTAAATTTAATTATCTTTCGAACGTGTATTAGTGGTACATCCTGTCCTCCCGATGCTTTAACGAGTTTCAAGTTTGCATCGTTGGAATGGAACGAAATAATTTTTCTCAATTTTTTAAATCTTTTGAAATTAAGCCAATTATATTATCTGAATATTTATTTTCATGTTATTTTGCGCTATGAAATAAAATATATAAGAAAATCAATGCGAGCTTTAAATAAAATTAATTTTCTAAAAATTTCATTGCACTCCAACGATGCAAGACTTTAGGCTCGTGTGTTTTAAGAGGACAAATCTCATTTCGAATTTCGAAAAAAAATTCTCATATTCTATACATTTGTAACGTATTTATCGCTGCGGTTTTTGGAAAATTGCACTCCGCGGCTTCAGCTGCAATAATAATTAGTCTGGTCGACTATCACAGGATATATTTAGATTTATGCAAATCTTGCCGAGATCTTTAGGAGTGAAGCGACATTTCAATCATTGGAAGATTAATTGAATGAATGAATCTATACACCTCCCCTGTGGCAAGTGACTTCCAAATCTAAAATAAAATCGAACTGCGAAGCGCGCATTTCAGTTTATTGGAGCTCAATCACTTTTGGATAAGAGTGGATGTCTTTCGATGAAAAATATATAAAAAATGTGAAACGTCTTCTTTTTGTTTCTAACTCAGATTTTTCCATTGATAAAACCCTGGTAGAGATGAATAGTACTTTTCGACACTGGTGTCGCCTCGCTCGGGCGAAAAATGTCTCACGAGGTAAATGATCAACTTAAACACCAGCATCGAACATTATTTTATGCCACGAGCGCCGAAAAATCATGTCAAAGTCGTGATTTTGAGGTTACAGTGATATAAAAATATTAAATACCTAGTTATAAGGTATTTTCAAAAATTTTACCTATAAAATAGGTATTTTTATTTCCTAGTTAACTAACTTTGGTGTAAAGCTTTTTTTCATGGTCGCCGGACTTTTAAACTAGTTTGACTAAATTTAAACTTATTTGTCGGTATTTACGCGGTTGTTATACGATAGGTACTTTTCTTACCTCAGAAATACCCAGAAACTTGCTTGGTATTCTAGTTGTGAGCTAGAGAGATAGAAAAGAGGCAAGAAATTTACGTTTCCTTTAAAATTTTACCAAAGCAGTATTATAAATAAACGTTTCGTTTATGCTTCTTATTACTATTTCGGAAAGCTATCTAGAGCATTCAAAATCTTTTGTATATTGTACTGCATAACTGAGAACGGACTGAAACTTGATTCGAATATTTCTAGGTTATGCTCCATCTATTGAAATGATCCGAGAATAATCCGAAAAATCGTTACATTAGTTTATACTTTCCTAGCCATTTTTTATTCTTTTATCTCTAGGGAAATATATTAAAAATACCTGAAAACTGTCGAAGCGAGAATTTAATATTAAAGAAAATATCTCGTTAAGGAAGTAATCAATATCTTCAGAATCTATTATCTTATTATCAATTAACGTATGAATTAATAATAGTTACATTAAATGTAACAAATTTCGACGTTGGTAAACACTCAACATTCCATTCTACTTAACAAGGATTTTTTGTACTTACACGCGCTTCAAGATACTTTTATGCTAGCTTTCATCGCGTACAGTTCAAAGCTAGTAGAAACAGCTTGGCTTTAGTCAGACGCGATATTTTTGTTTCAAAAATGACTATGCAGTTCCTTTTATTTTTTTGTAATTTATTAACAATTAGAAAATAATTATAACTGCAAAATGTAACGTCGGGCAGCACAATTTTTTATTGCACAATAAAAATTACAATACAATACAATAAGAAGTTATGAAAATTTACAAGTGGTCGTCTTTAATGCTATAACCTAGCTGGAATTCTGCAAAAACTTTTTTTAAGCGCCTTGTAAAACACAATAAATAATAGAAAGGTCATCTTCTTCATTTAAATTTCATTCAATGAATTTTAGTAATTTAATTTACCTGAACTATTCGTTTGCAATAATTTAAACTCGAAAGCTCGCGGTTCGCATGTATAATTAATTCGCGTAACAATCGTTTCGATTAAAATATCTCCCTCTTTTTTTTCAGGTCAGACAAAAATCCAGACGAGCCTGGGGATTCGAAAAAATCGCGCGTTCCTGAAATCCACATTCTCCTGACGAGGAATCCCCGGCATACTAACGAACCCGGGTAACTTTCAATAATCCCCCTCTCGTTGCGGAAAACAATTCGCTCGAGCTGCAATTCCCGCTCTAATTTAAAAATATCTACAATTTTCCGAATCGCTGCCGAGAGAATTCAATCATTTCTTTTTAATTTTGATCCGTCAGCTATCAAAGACCGGGAGACGCGGGAGAGCACTTGGGATCGGAGAACGGCGATCCCCCCGCGAAGCAGCGGGAGCTCGGGAATTTCAGCGGCAGGATAACCAGCCTGGCGGCGGAGGAATTCGCGGCCATGGGATTGCGGACCGGGAAGAAGCGCTCGAGGAGGGAACAGGCCGCGGAAACTCCGAGCAAGAAAAACAAGAAGAAGGGCGGCGGCACTTAGCAGGGCAAATATGTATGAGCGCTTCGCGCTGAAAAGACGTTGGGACGAGTATTAGTTTTGTAAAATAATGCTGGGGTGAATGAACAAGTCGAGGATAGATTTTAGATGGAAATGTTTATTTTTTAATAGTACACATATACGTAATAACTGCACGAAAAGTGTGTCGCGCGATACATGCTTTGTTTTAATAGTTTATATAAGTAGATTGTAAGATAAGAAAGTGTACGCGTAGATTAATACAAATTTCCGTACTAATTCTCACCCACTTTTTCAACTTTCGATTAATAAATTTTCTTTTGAATAATCGTTACGCATTGATCAATCGCACCATTTCAAATGTTATTGATGTCAGAATATTTACACGTTTTATGTACAGAGTACAATCCTTCCTGTTGTATAGCAAGTGGCGAGTTAACGCATATTGATAATGCATTTATATGTTTCTTGATTTTCTTTTTCTAAGCTTATTATTAAAACGCTTCATTTCTTCGCTACAATGTCGCTATTACACACCAAGGATGGTGCAGTCACTTTAGTAACTTGAGAAGATGTGTCTTTAAACAGCCTTAATTGTTGCAAATAGTTTTATCTGAACGAATAAAAATCAGCAAGTGTTGTAAATGGAACACCCTGTAATTCTTAAATATGACAGTCCAAGCTTATATACTTTTCTTTTTTTTTTTAAACTGTTGTCTCTAGTATTAGAAATCTATATTAAATAGGTTTACCAATTTATTTTCTCTTAGAATTTTGGCAGTGAGATCATTTAATCTATTTTTTTCTAGTTATATAAGCCACACTATGTGATATTTTTACCTTTCTATTATTGCATTTGTTATTTGTAAAGCAAATAAAGTTATATAAAAGCTCCAAAAGTAACACTGGCCTCAGTCTATATTTCTAAAAAGTTTATTCAAATTTTTATTTAGAAAATAGACATTTTATTTGCTTGCTGACTTCATTGAATGGTTAACTACAGGATATTCCAAAAAATAGGTTTTAGACACTGGTTGGTCTTTTGGATTCTTATATAAATACCACATATAGATTAAAACGTTTGATTTTGCATTTAACACAGAAATCAATTTTATATAATAACTTTTGTTTCCGCTTAAAGAGTAGTACTGTCTACTATTAAGTTGTTGGAGACAACAGGAGAGGAACCTAGCATTTTCTATTTGTTACTACAAAGATAAATATGTTTTAAATACGACATGAATAACTAACAATATTTATAAATTACCCTACAAGGTCATGTATTTGATTTAGTTACTAATATAAAATAATAATTACAGAAAACGTTCATTATTTGTTTTTACAAGTTATAATTCTTTTATTTTTTTTTTATTTGCGTTGCACAGCTTCCATACTTTTTCTGTGAATGAATGAAATTCTCGGCACTTGATAATTTTAGGGTTACAGTTACAGCAGCTTCCATTTAGTTCATTTTTGCGCATTAAATTGTATTTTATGAGAATATTATCTGCAAATTGCTTATAATTCATTCTGACTTTTAATAAGATTATTCAGTCGATTTTGTAGACTAAAAAAAATAGAAAAAAAATTAAATTTATATATACTTAAAACAAAGCAAATACTACATGTAAAAACTCATGTCCAAGAAAGAAAACTTGTTTATAGCAGCAATATTAATATAAGTGTTAAGGGGAGGCCGGAGACAGCTGATTTGACGTCTTTTTACGCGTCACAGTACGATCTTATGCACGGGCTCAAATAGGCGTCACAGACCGTCATAACGTCAAATGACGTGAACTCCGGCCTCTCCTTAAGTATGTAAAAATGTTTACTGATTTTACTTTTCAAGTTTTAAGCTATTGTAATTATCAATGGATTTATTATAACCCAAAGTGAGTTCTGTTTTTGGAGTAATCTAAGAAAAAAATAAAAATACAAAAACCACTTATTAATTTATTTTAAAATAAAAACATTAGTAAATTCGTTACAATCTTTATCTTATAATAAATATTTTATAAAAGGCCACCTTTGTTTGGCTGTCTATAAAAACTCAATGTGGCATTTAAACTTTAAATAATATATTTTTACATTAGATAAATATCTTAGAAATAAATAAAATTTTATAAAAAAATTTTCTCTGATTAAAAAAAACTAGGACTAACAGAATGTAATAACGTAATTGTGGAGCATGTTTAAAGTACCAAGTAATATTATACTGCATATTTATGCAATAACTATGTGGGAATTTTATATGCTGCATAGTCAATCACTTAATAAGTTTTTAAACTTACATTAAACTGTTGTTGACACATGTTTATTAAAGAATATATACCTTTTAACCGAGGTTTAATAAGTATTTTATGCTTCATTTTCAGTAGCTCCTTCTCCTTCCATTATTGGCACAATCAAATTATCCCGTGACATCAAGTTGTTTTTTGTAACAAAAGCTGTAAACCTAAAATATAACCAAGCAATTTAAATATTTGTATTTTTGACAAAATAGCAAGTTTTAGTTTAAGTAAAATAGCTACTTACCGTCGACAAAGAAAAGTTTCATTTTCAAATTCATCAAATATCGTTCTATGGTGAAAGTAAGCATGTGAAAAAATTCTGTACACCCTTCGACAAACTGAACCAAGTTTCGCAACTGAAGATTCTTTGATGCTTACTCTGGAAATATTTATAATAGTGTTACACTTATAAATATAACAGTTATGTTAAATAACGCTTTTACATGATAATAACCTGCTTGGAAAATATTTGTTACTATTTAATAAACAAGCAGCTCCATCCAATGTATGTCTAGTATAATCAATAGCAGGGCACTCTTTTGGAGTTTTATGTGCTGCACACAAAAATATCCATTGTTCTGTAGCTGTCATCTGTGTACAAGTTTCCGGATGGCATTCATCTTGAAGCCTTACAGCCAAGCCATTTAATTCCATACAAAATTGTCTAAGATGTTCATATTTCCAAACTCCTTCATCTTGGTTCTCTGGCATGGTAAGTATCAGGTCAATGTTTGCTGGATCTCTTCGAATGATTTGTTGAATATATTGTTGGACAGCCAATGTGCTGTCCATTTCTTCAAAAGGCTCATCTGGCCATCTATTGAAATCCTAAAATAAATTCATGCTTATCAAACTAAACCAATATTAAGTTTAAAGCTTTTCAAACTTTAGTAGTGAAAAATTAATTTTTAAATTCCTTTTTTTTTAAGTTATGAAAAAGTCTGTAATAAAGTGAGATTATCGAACATAAGTGAAGTCAGTGAGATATTTTTAGACTTATTATATAGGATAGTAGATATAAAAATAATAATATCTACAGGGTAGTCATTGATTTTCATGGGAAGTGTGACAGTTGAAATGGTTTAGCAAAGTGCGAGGGCAGCGCCGATGCAGCAACTTTTTTAAAGCTGTGGATTTACAAAACATGTTATAGAGTTTGTTTAATGAAATAATTAAAAGTTTTTTTATTAACCTTTGCCTTTGTTCCGGGCCTAGTTCTTCTCATAATTGTGGATCCTTCCGCCATCTTCATCTTGCCAGTTGTTGGCTTGTTGCTTGTTGCTGTATCTGACTCTTGCATGAATACAGTAGACTGTAGAGTCCGTGGCACCGAGCTTATAGCGTATAGTATAGGTAGATAAGAGACGTCAATATCAAAAGTGCAGGATACAGTAGTTTACGTTCGTTAACACAAGACGACGCAACAATCAGACTCAGCGGGATTTTTAAGATTTTTTATTAAATCAATTAAAAATGTGCTTATGTTAATTGAAAATTGAATTTTTTCGCCGTTTTAAACTTGAAATGATTTATGCGGAGTCTACTTTCTTGAATCACGAGTACATTTTCCGTTTGTAGTCCAGAGTTGCTAGCTGCGAAATGTTAATTTCTAAGCAAAATATAAACTACATTTTTCAGTAATTTAATCGGAATAAGAATTTCAAGTATTCAACAAATAGTTTGTAAATAACGTAAATTTATAATTCTTGAAGTTTTTCCCAAATTACACTCACTATGAGTAAAACTGTCAAGGAGTCTTTTACCTTTTATGGCCCCCAGTCTCTTCAAATTGCCAAAAAAAGTAGGATGCTATGAAATTGAACAGAAAATGTAATATTTTTATGTTAATGGTATATAAATAAGTATTTTTAAAAATCTTGAAGTAGTTTTCGTTTCATTTCTGCTAAAAAAAATTTTGGAGTAAGTCATGAATTTTAAAATATGATTTTAATTTTAGAATATTTAGTTTTAGGTTATAGGAACCAAATACTGATTTAAATTTACATTATATTTGTTAAATAACTTCAACAAATATTGTCAAAATGGATGAAGTAAGAAATACATTGTTTAAAAAAATGAATGCTGCTGGAAGAAGCAATGAAATATCTGCAAAATTTAAGTTAATGGATACAGACGAACTACGAGTAGCAATGGCTTTAAGTATTATGGAAACCTTTAAAATAACACCTCAAGCTAAAACTGATGAAAAAAATTCAGAATGGTCAATATCTTGTAAGAATGAAGCAAACAGAATTTTTGTATCCAGTAAAGATAATGTTGACGATATTATAAAGGCATGGGAGTCATATTCAAAAAGTGTAGCGTTAGCACGACTTGGTTCTGAAGAGCTTTCTGTAGCTTATGCTAACAGATCAGGTCTTTTATTAAAATTAAATAAATTTGAAGAATGTAAAGATGATATAAATAGAGCCTTAGAGTTGAATTATCCAAATCACTTAAAAGGAAAGTTATTGTGCAGGAAAATTGAGTGTTTAGATCGTTTGAATGAAAAAGATAATATAAAAGATACCATTGAAAAAATTAAAGAATGGTTGGAAAATATAAAATTGGATAATGATGAAAAAAAAAAATATGAAGAAAAATTGAAAAACACAGAAAATTTAAATCCTAATTTAAAATCTAATAATAAAAGTAAGAAAGTCAAAGACTTACCCACAATGATTTCAAATAAAAAAATACCTTGTGCATCAGAAGCACTAACTATTAAGTATAATGACAAATTTGGGAGGCATATTGTGACTACTCGCAAAGTTAACCCAGGAGAGGTTTTGGTGATTGAAAAACCTTATGCTAAGATTCTTATGCCTAATGAAGTCCATACACATTGTTCTCATTGTTTGCAAGTTCATTGGGCAATGATACCTTGCCATTACTGCATTTATGCTATGTACTGTTCTATCGAATGCAGAAACGAAGCACGAAAACAATATCATGATATTGAATGTATAGTAACTGGCTATTTATTAGATTTAGATTTCAATAAAAATCAGTTATTTAGTTTGAGATTAGCAATACAGGCCTTGAAGGAGTCAGGGAGTATAGAAAAATTAAAAAATGACTTGGAGAAAGCTGAAGCTTGCCAAGGTTTCTTATAAATAATATTAAAAATATTTTTCACTTTTAATTTTCTTATTTTTAATATTAATGTTTGTTTTAGATCCACTAAAAAGAGGCTTTGGTGAAGATGGACTGTATCACAGTGATATTTATTCTAGTGTATATAATCTTGTAACTAATACAGAAAAACGTTCAATATCTGATCTTTTTGAAAGAGCTCTAAGTGCTGCCTTCATTCTTTATTATGTATGCACACAGACAAATTTATTTGGTAGCATTATTGATATACGTGAAATAAGTACAAATGAGGATGCTACGTATTTTGGAGGATTGATTTTGCGTCACATGCAAATTATTCCTAGCAATATTCACAGTGTATTTTCATACTTCGATGTAAATTTGTAGAGCAGACGACTCTGTTTAAATATTTTTATTTACTTTGAATATATTTTTAGTATGAAGAGGAGCGTAAAATGGCAACTGTAGACATAGGATCAGCTGCTTTACCATTTTGCAGTTTGATGAATCACAGCTGTGATCCAAATGTATCTAGATGTACAGCAAAGGATTACATGATAATTTTTGCCATTACACCTATTGAGAAAGGCTCACAAGTAAGAAACTTATTAACATGTAAAGTTCTGCATAATCAAATAATTATTTGATTTTATTTTTGATAAATTACAATTATTTATTTTAGATTTTCGATAATTACGGAAGTCATTATGCTGTTATGGATAAATTTGAAAGAGAAGATAAACTAAAGCAATATTATTTCAAATGTGAATGTTCACCTTGTCAAGAAGATTGGCCTACTTACCCAGTTTTAAAATCATACACTGTAAGCACAATATATAATTAATATAAAAATAATATTCAAATTTTAAATAAATATAATTTAATATATTTTATTTTATTTTAGAAATTGCTGCTTAACAAAGACATAAAAAAGAAAATAGAAAAGGCTCTTGAAAATTTTCAGACATATCTAGATTATGCCACAGAAAATAAAATTGATAATAAGCCCTATTTGTTAACAGAATTAGCAAGAATGATTGAAGTTCTTATGAAATATGTACCTTTGCCTTGTTATGAAGTTAATAATGTTGTTGAAACTTTAAAAAGAGTGTTTGCATTGTTACATGGAAATATGTTTGAAACTCCAAGATTAGTTTAAAACGCAATTATTTTGTATAAATCGTAGATTTATTGTTAAAAATATGTTATTGACAATATTTTACTAAATACTTTTATTTCTAAATTTAAAATTTAGAATTATAAACTTTCTCAAATTGTCCATAATAATAATATCATTGAATTTTAAGATAATAGAAGATTGAATGAGATACTGTTCAAAAAGACATTAAATTTCATTGAAAAAATACTCATAAAATTAGGTATTTATTAAATTATAATTAAAAAAGCGTTGCAGCATTTGTTACAATGTTAATGTAAAATAAAATAAAAAAGTCTAATTATTATAAGGAATTGAATTTTCTTTGTAATTAAAAATGTACCGATTTTTACAAATAACTCTGTAAAATCTATTGTAATATCCAAGATATTATGAAAATCGTTAATATATTATATTTCTTTACTTTTACACGAGCTTTTATTTTATTTATAATTCATCCTATTTAGAAAAAAATTTTTTGGTGATGTTCTTGAAATAGTATGCCTAATATTTTTAAAAGATAAAATATTGGTTGTAAGTTAAAAAAGTATTAAATCAGACTTAATTGAAGAATCACATAATATAACTTTATTATATACGACAAACATATACAGCTTTTACAACACATTTAAACATTTAATATCACAGTGAATATACGTATGCAATAGACTGCGGTATTAGTACCTGAAAGTTAAATAGTCTTCTGCATATAATTACTTTCGTCAAGAGGAGGCTAAATTGGCACTAACAAGTGTAAATACATGGTCGTTAAATTTATTATACGTTGCAACGGAAATGAAATAAAATATGATTTTAAGTGCAAATATTAATAAATCTATTTAATGATTCACATTTCCATTTTGATCACAGTATTTACTAAACACTTACAACAACACGTTCGCTGTGCATCATTTATATTTTTTTTAGTAATGAAAATATTGTGCATGCGCGCATCACATGATTAGAAAATTTATTAAATTGTATAAATTTGTCACTTTTGTTTTCTTAGAGAGAAAACATGATTTTTAATGTATTTACATACGTGATTGTATGCATAAACATATAATAGCCCAATACATTATGTATACATAGAGATTTTTGACAATAAATATTAAATTAGCTTTGAATGTTAAATGTTTTATACATGTAATAGATTGAATATAATAAAAGATTTACTTTAAGATTTTGGCACAATAAGAAAAAATCACAGATAAAATCATTGTACATTGCAAAAGTCTCAATAAGTGGACAGATTGTTTATAGAATTTTATAAAATTGAAAAACTGAATAGTTTTATTTCATGATTTTAGTTTATATCCCATTTTTAATTTCCATCCAAAAGAGAGATCCAAAGATAGAACAAAGTGACTGCAACTAGTTTCAATAAATCTCAATTAATAGATAGTAAAAAAATAGATAGATTTTATCTTGTATACAATGCTAAACAAATTAAATGTTGTAGAGGACATTATGGTCCATATATTCTATAACATTACATTTTATATTTTCTGCTATCATGACTACATTTCTAAGCATGTGCAAATTTATGTAATAAGTATTATAACTCAAGTGCATGTTATATTAGCAGCACCTTATAGACTGTTAAAATGATTGTTTCAGGTTTTATTGCTCTTTACAATTAAGGTAATTGTATTTTTAGAATTGAAATTCTGTTATGAAAAGTGTCATTTGTTTAAACACCTTTTAAATGTATAAAAAGATAATTTTTTCATGATAACACAAAACATCCCATTCAAAAATTAAATATTAAGTAAGACCTCATGTTTAAGAGAATTTCAGCCTAAAATCTCTCATTGGCAACATCTTGTTAATTCATGATTTTCCAGTTTGGCAGAGCTTCAGCAATCATAGTAGAAAAGTATGCAGATACATTGTAAACTATTGTTTCTCCAGCAGATAAAACTGCACCAAAAGAACCATATGTACCATAATCTATTATACTATGATTACAAGAAGATAATACTGACAAATCTTTTCCAGGTCCTCTTGCATCATTGTTAGAAATAAATTTTATTCTCCATTTACGATGTCTTAAGTTATATTTACACCATGCTATATTGTCACTTGCCACCAAAAATATGACGTTTTTGTACTTTTTGGTAAAATAATCCATTGCATTGAAATAGTAATCAATTGGAGCTGGCCGAACTTTTAATTTTTGCCAAAGATAATCAATATAATCTGTCCTTCGAACGTGAATACTTACATAAGTTGGCTCTGATATATTGTACTGTATTGATGCTTCTTTTAGAACTGTCTCGGCATAGTCTCTAATACTCTTCTTAAACGTAAATTCTTGACGTACGTCATCCATCCATACTAAAATTAAAGACCAGTAGGCTGCATGTCTGCAAAACAGTTTAATGTTTAATAAACTGAATAAATTGCAAGTAAAGTTTTTTTAAACCGCACACACAAAGTTCGATTTTGCGCACTCATCTCAGTACATATTGTAACACACTTGTTAGAAGAGTGCGCAAAATAAATAAATAGAACTTTGCGCATGCTGTTTAGATTATAATATGTTTAGTTTATAATATGCTACACGTGCGCAGAAGTGATTCTCGCATAAGTCGGGTTTGCCGTTCGAGTGAAGTTCCTTTGCGCACCTGTATACGAACATAACGATCTATTATAGAAATACTTTGACACCTACTTGGGAATAATAATATTTTGTTCTGTGCTGTTCCACTCTGCTAATGAATTAACTATTTGTCCAACGTCAATAATACACTGACCAATGCTACTTAGCGGTGGTATGCTTAAATTTTCAAAATACTCTTCCAATGTTTTCAGTATACATCTAGGCATGAAAGGTTCAAGCCCAGTTCTCCTGTAAAGGTAATTTTTTTTTCACAAAGTAATTTACTGAAAAAAAATTATTTATGCATTGAAGAAAATGTTACAAACCTAGCTGTGGCCCAGACAGATGCATATTCCCAAATTTGATTACCCAAACGACCACCTTGTATTGCTGAAACTATGCCATACTTTGGACATGAGAATGTTTTATGCTTGTTGTGATTATGTTTTACACCACGAGAATAAATGTCATGACAAAGTGCTTGCTCGTACGAAGAGATTTTGATGCGTCTAGTAGCTGGACTAGATGTGTACATGGGAAACAGAAAAACATGAATACCCAATACAACTAGCAATGCAAGGACAATTGCACTTGCAAGCACATGCTGTTGAGCATGACTCATTCTAAATTAGCTATTTTATTCAAATTCAACAAGACTACATTTAAAACTTTATCTGTCTATTCTAGCGATTCTACTGACTCAACAATATTATTTATCCAACATTTTGAATCTCTACATGTAGATGTGGAAGATCAATCATTAGATCAGTATTATATTGTAGCACTTGATTATTGACATTTTGACTGAAGTAGCATTTCTTAAGATTTATTGAATTTTTTTCACTACTTTTTAACCAGTCTGACTGGTAACTTGCCTTGCGATGGTTTTGCATGCTTGTCCACATGACTTTTAGTTTCTAAAATGTCGATTAAGTTTTCATGATAAAAAGGGAAAAAATGAAGTATCCAAAATATTTTTTAACAAACTTTATAGGAAAAAAAAAATTATAAAATTGTACTTACAAGTTGATTTCTTATTAGTAAGTGTTAAGGTCATCCTACTATTGATTTTCAAAACGCTTATATTTCGATCCATTATTAATTATTTCCAAATTACCGTCTTTGGTTTTGTTACAGATTGTATTGCAACTCCCAGATTGCTTTGTTATCTATATGTATAATATATATTATGATGGAGAACGCAATACCAACGAATATAGACTTCTTATAGAAGAGTACTCCCTATACAAGATTTGGAGAAGCATTCTGGGTGACATGTCCGCTAGCAACCCGTTAGTGATGTCACCCATCCGCTTGGTGGCGACTCACTAACGGAAATGTCACCCAAAATGCTTCTCCAAATCTTGTACAGGGAGTACTCTTCTATAAGACGTCTATATTCGTTGGCAATACTTTGGAAGAATAGCACAAAGGTTAAAAAAATATTCTTAATTATTCTATTCTAATTTTTTTGCAATACGCACATAAACGCAAACGTCGAACTTCTACTCTCGTAATGTGTATGTATGCGAAGAATAGGGAATACGTATGTACACACGCGCACCCTCCCTCTTAATTCGGGTTTCCAACCCGTTAGAGAATAAACCCCCGCCTACGTATGACGAATTTTGTTCGTTATCAGTGTTCTGGACATGCGCGTTGCTCCCCCGACCTCTACCCGTAAATGTAAAAACGTGTTTAATGATTTTTGCCTGCTTTTGCGGTAAGATCATTACTCGGCTGCAGACGAAAATAAGGAAAGGCTGCTTTAAAAAATTTTTTGTTTAAATTAGTAGATTTGTATTATTAAATTTTATTGATTTTTTTATCAAACAATTAAAATGATTTTTGCGAAAATCTTGAAATCCCACAAAATATATTTTAAGAACTATGGTTTAAATTTTTCAATTTAAACTAAAAACGTTTGTAAAAGTTTGTAATACATACTCTAATAAATGAATAAATAAATTCAAAGATCTGATAATTTTTCTTATCAGTTAATGAATTTGAGAGTATTTGTTTATTTATTTCAATTAATGAATTTTCCAACTTGAAAATTCTAATAAAATTTTTTTTTTAAAATACTTATACTTCACTTACACTTTACTTACATAAATGGACCTATAAATTGTAGAAAGTATTAATTCTGTTAAATTTTGTTAACAAAATAAAAAATAAGAATATGCTACTTAGTAGTATTGTAAAAGAAATTTAATTGTTTTAATAAAATTTACAAAATTTGAAGAGCATTTATATTTAGTAAGAATTAACAGACTTGCATATACAGACCTAATGATAAAAAAGTAAAGTTCATTATGAAAAAATAATTAATCCATACGCGTTTTGACAGTTCTTGTAGTCACTTTGTCCTTTTCACTGAAAAATTAATTTTTTTTAGCCTTCGATTTTAATTATAATATTTATTATTTTTATTTATATTATTTAAATTATACTTACATTATATGAACAATAGCACCCCAACCTGAAATAGCATCTCTGTCGCAGGCACTAACTAATGCTTGGCTGATTGTTTCAAAAAGGTCATCAGGTTCCATATCAGGTTCATACAGAGCTTCACACATACCATACAACTGTTCTGAACAGGTACCTCCCACTACAAAGTCCTCTGGTAAATTAAGGCAGCCTATTAAGTCCATATTGCAAAGGAAAGGTTCAAAAGTTTCAGGATCTAACCCTGCAACAATAGGCTCAACAAAGTATGGTCCAAACCTCCTCTCGTACAAAAGATTAGAAATCATTGAGCCAAAAGTTTTTGGATGGATTCTTCTATTTTCTTTAAGTTCATAAAGGTTTAATCTAAAACGTAATCGTTCCATGACAGTTTGACTATCACTAGCCAAACCAGGAAGGCCAACGTATAAACTTGGTCCCATTTCATATATTTTTTGGAAATCACAAGAAATTGTTTGTGCTTGAATACCAAATCTACGATCAGCTGCTATAGCTACACAGTTCTTGCCTTTCATTGCCACAATGGCTCCACCATTGTATGCTAAGATACTCTAAAAATTTGAAAAAGTTTAATTGGTATTAATTTTAAAAAGCAATTTTTCACCTTACAATTTATTAGAACCATAATCTTAAATGTAAGTATTTGATTTAACTCAAATTAAAGAAAAATTTGTTCATTTTTATTTCAATAAATTAATATTATTTTATTGTATTTATTTAAAACATTAATTGTAAATCAAACTTTTTGATACAATGTGCATTGTCATTGGTTTATTCGATTTCAACATAACCTATTCTTAACAATCAAATAAGTATTAGATTTTATTTTCTAAGATAATATAACCGGATTGTCAATAAACAATTAGATACTGCATTTTTAAATAATTAGTTATTTTTTCTTACCATTTTGTTGAATTAGTTACGAATATTATTTGAATAATACAATCGGTATCCAGAACGAAATATTGCTAAGTTGTCATGCGACATTAAATAAAGAACTTAGCAAGAAACGAACTCTGTACCGGCCGGCGGCCGTTATTTTACCAAATTTTGTGAAATTCTATTTTACCGATTGCATCCAAAATTAAAATAATAATAACATAATTATATATTATCGGGGAAGAAAAATAGTTTATTGAAAAATAAACGTTAAAAATTAAATTTTATGTTTAAAAATCGACTACACTACAATTTTCCTGTTTAATTTTTATGCTCTTAAAAATTTAGCATAAATATTTTTATAAAAGAATTTAAATATTCTCTTTAATTAAGCAAGAATATAGAATTAATTTGAAGACTTTATTTTCGTTCCGATATCGCAATTTTCTTGTTTTATTAAAATTATTATTAAAATTGCATGAATTTCAACTATAATTAATTAGCATTTTTGCAAAAAAAAAAAAAACTTACTTTTTACAATTTAAAAATAAATCATCAAAATGAAAGAACAGTTAGATTTATTCTTTTTTAAAATTGTATAAACATTAAAACAATAATGTTCGCACGTTATAACTTTTTTATTTCCTGCATGGACGGGCAATTATCAAACAAAAGTGACGTCACTATTTGCATTTTATAATTAATGTCATTAGAATTTTAATTATCCATCCATTTCAACATGGCTTTTGATTGCATTTTTAATTAAGATTAATAATAAATAATTTTTTTGCTCGATTTATGCATGTTAAGAAAGAGAATTTTGAAATCGTAAACGAGATGATCAAAAAATAATGAATATATATATATATATATATAAAACTTTTGAAAGTTTATAAAAATATTATAATGCGTATATAGAAATTTTAATTTACTAGAATAATCAAATGACTCCATTGAAAAAAGGGCATGCATGATGAAAATGGCAAGGTGTGGTTCGTACACATAAGAATCCTGCACATTTTAATTGTACACACTTTAGCATTGGTGAAAATTATATA
>JAWWEM010000023.1:17079-29181 GCA_035582935.1 Ormyrus thymus
GTTGACATAGACTACGCAGTCTATGAGAAGCGTCACGAATGATGGAAGTTTTTTCCACTTATTTCTAACAGTGTACAGTGACAGAATTATATTTGCTCGCCTTGAAAAGCTTATTTCGATTGCTCGAAGTGGAACGTGGTCTTCGAGCGGCCTTGAGAATCGATCATCGAGAGCAGCTGAGCTTGCCTGCCTGCTGGCGTTGTTGGCCTGATACAGCAGCACCAGCAGCTTCCGCAGAAAGAGAAAACTACATAGTATCGATACCTTGTCAATAATTCAAGTGCAAAAATATGGCTGTGTAATGTTTTTATGTAGAAAATCCAGCTGCCTGATCAGACCTGAGGACCGTGAGAAGAAGTTCTGAGCAGTGCGCAATTGTTTGGCCCTTAGGACAAGGAGAAAATCGAAAAAGAAGCACGTGGAAGCCATACAGTGATCAGCGAGACTCCCGCGAGGCTCAGGCAACCTTGGCGAATTGGCCAGGAATGTGCGCGAGCAATCCCAAGTGTCATGCAGCTTGCAACAGGGAATGACTCGCGACATCCCAAAAATAAATGCTCCAGAACAGTCTGCATCTTTGAGGTTCAGAGCAATCGAGATTACAACGTTTGCTGGACGAGGTGTTTGACCTTCTGATTCTATTTTGGCAGTGTGGTTAGTCAGTCTGTTATTGAGCAAACTTCTCCGTTTATTGTCGCACTGCTTGAAATTTTGAAAAATTATAACCATCTTTGTCAGTAGTTTTCATTACCAAGTCCTTTTTTCCAAATATTTCTAATTTTAAAATCCTGTATTTCCTGTATTTACTTTTGGAGCAAAGCTCTTTCAAGCTTTGAAAACAATGTTCCTGGCATATAAAGCTGTTTTTCACTTGAAAGAAATGTAATGAACTAAAAAAAACTTGAATTTAGCTTTTCATATAGTATATAAAAAAAAACTGTGTTTATTTTAAGCTCAGATATTTAAAGAATCTCCTCAGTTGAACAAAATTCATTGTTCATTTTTTGTTACTTTAGAAGTGGCACCTGTACTTATTTACATATTTCTTGTTTTTTAGGTTTAAAACATAATTAAAAATTTTGAAAATTATTGTAGTTTAAAAAAAATTACTACTGATACTGGTGCTAGAAAAAAAAATACAAGAATGTCCCTGAAACCCAAAGTTGTAGACTTTGGTGAGACATGGAATATACTGCAAGAGACTGTCAAAAGTGTGATAACATTAGCTGATGTTCCAAGAGCAACATGGAATGATAGATTTAGGTAAGCAAAATAGAAAATTAGAATAACTAGGTTCTGTACAAAAAAAACCTTTTATTTTTTAAATTAAATCTTATTTTCTTTGTTACAGTGATGTTTATTCCTTATGTGTTGCATATCCAGAGCCATTAGCAGATCGTTTATATAATGAAACTGAAAGATTTCTTGATAACCATGTTACTCAGTTATTAGCTAAAGTTCGATCACAGGGAGAAAATGGCCTACTCCAGGCATATCACAGTGCTTGGACCGAGTACTCTCAGGGAATTAATTATCTTCACCAATTGTATTTATATTTAAATCAGCAGCACATAAAGAAGCATAAACTAACAGAAGCTGAAATTATTTATGGAACATCTTCAGCAACTTCTCCTGATTACCAAGAACAGAAGGAAATTGGTGAATTAGGTTTATACATTTGGAAAAATAAAATGATTCAATCTTTAAAAGATTCCCTTGTTGCATTACTCCTTGAGGGAATTCATGCAGATAGGTTAGGAAAAGCTCATCCAGCTACTACGGATGTCATTTGTGGAGTTATTCAAAGTTTTGTTAGAGTAGAAGAATATAAAATGAAAGGCCAATTAAATGTAAGTAAAATACTTAAAAATTTTTTTTTTATTTATATAATTATTTTTTTATTAAAAATTTATAATTTTTCAGCTTTATCAAGAAATTTTTGAAGGACCATTTTTAAAGCAAAGTGGTGACTTTTACTCCATAGAGTCTACAGAATTATTGCAGCAATCAGATGTAACTCGCTACATGGAAAGGGTTACATGGCGTTTGAGTCAAGAAGAGTTACGTGCACATAAATTCCTTCACATAACATCAGTACCTAAGGTAAGTACTTTTTATAAGCAACAAAGTTTTAAAATTGCTAAAAAATAATCAACTGTAATTTTATTAATATGCGTTATCTATTATCAATTACTGTGTATTTAAAATTTTAGTGTTTATATTTTAATAAATTTAATTTATCAAATGATTAAATTTAGGTCAGGCAGTGTTGTGAAGAGAAAATGGTTGCAGTTCATGCCGCTTGGTTGTACACCAAAGTTGATGCCATGGTTAAGAGTGAAAGAAGAAAAGATCTGTCGCTTATTTATCCTCTGCTAAGGCCACTTCCATTCGGACTGACACATCTTATACAAAAACTTACAGAGCACATAACAAACGAAGGTTTAAAAGCAATTGGTAATTTGCAAGGGGATAACGTAAGAATAGTTATATTTTAATTTTAAAAATAATAACTTTCAATATTTACTACGTTTTTATAACATTTTTAGATCCATACTCAATTTGTTGAGAGTATGTTAGATGTTCATGCTAAATACTCAGAATTAATTAAAGACTTGTTCAAAGGAGATCAAGGATTTATTGGTGCTCTTGATAAAGCGTGTTCAGCCGTTGTTAATCACAGGCCGGCACCTAGGCAACCTGCGCGAGCTCCGGAATTGGTAAATATTATGCTATATTTTTGCATCTACTTTAAAATTTTTTATTTTAGAAAAAGGTGTATTACTTGAATTTATTCAATTTTTCAGCTAGCGAAGTACTGTGATTCATTACTAAAAAAATCAGCCAAATTCGCATCGGAAAGTGAAATTGAAGAGAAATTAGCACGTTCGATAACCGTTTTCAAATATGTAGATGATAAAGACGTTTTCCAAAAGTTCTATGCTCGCATGCTTGCTAAACGACTGATAAACCAGCAATCGCAATCCATGGATGCAGAAGAAGCAATGATCGACCGATTAAAACAAGCGTGTGGTTACGAATTTACGAATAAATTACACAGAATGTTTACAGATATGTCGGTGTCTGCCGATTTAAACGCGAAATTTACGGCTAGTTTAAGAGAAAAAGAAGGCGAAAACAATCAACTTGGTATTGGTTTTGTTGTGTATGTATTACAAGCTGGTGCTTGGCCATTGGGACTTCCTCCATCTCCTGGACCTTTTCATGTTCCTCAGCAACTTGAAAGATCTGTGCAAGCGTTTGAATCCTTTTATCACGCACAATTCAGTGGTCGAAAGCTCACCTGGTTGCATCACTTATGTCAAGGAGAGCTCAAGTTAAATTATCTTAAAAAACCATATTTAGTGACTGTACAAACTTATCAGATGGCTTTACTACTGTTATTTGAACATTGTGATTCAATTTCTTGTAAAGAAGCAGCAGCATCTTTGCGCCTATCTCACGATCAATTAGTTAAACATGCTGTTAGTCTCGTTGATTGTAAACTTCTTAAAAAGTCGACAGAAGGGGATCTCGAAGAGGACACAGTTCTCACACTTAATTTCGAATATTATAATAAGAGAACGAAATTCCGCATTACCGGTGCACTTCAGCGTGAAGCTCCGCATGATACAGAAGCTACCCATCGGAGCGTTGACGACGATCGTAAATTATACCTACAAGCTGCAATCGTACGCATAATGAAGAGTCGCAAAGTTTTAAGACATAATCAGCTTGTACAAGAGGTAAAGGGTTTTAGTATACACCTATTTCAAATTTTATGATAGAATGGAGTTCTAAAATATCAATTTAATTAGTTAATGTATTGTAAAATCCTACTATTCATACAGATAATGATTCTGCAAAATTAATTATTCAATTTAAATTTGTTTTGATTATATACAGTTCATTTTCGTTTATTAAATTAAATATTTGCTTTGGCAATTAAGCATATTAAATACTACTACTTGATTAACGGTTATATGTTTTTTTTTTTTCAGGTCCTTGGACAAGTCACTTTTGCAAAAGTCACTTTTGTACCTTCTATTAGTATGATTAAAAAATGCATTGAAAATCTTATAGATAAACAGTACATCGAACGTACGATGAATAGTGCAGATGAATATTCGTATGTTGCGTAACCTTAACGTGACTATTCAAACTAATTTATTTTTTAACTTGAGATGCTCTCTGTTAAAACATAAATGGCAGCTGTAAAGATATTCAAGTAAAACTAAAATCTTTACTCACTAAAAGCTGTCGGGAAATTGCTGTTTTTTAATTAATCATGTAAAGGGTCAGTATGTTGAAATTTATAACTTTTATACTTTTGTTGAGTGTTTTGTAATTTACATAATTTTTAAATATGTGCATTATAAAATGATAAAAAGACGAAAGAAAGTAAATGTCTGACATTAAAACTTGTTTCTTGTTTTACAGAGACAGTTTTACATGTAATATTTAGTTACAAAATTTATATTTTCTTTGCATAAATTTAATTTATGTAATGTGCATAAAAAGTTTATGAAATATTGAAAATTAGAAATATTTATTATATTCAAATTTCAATATACTTGTACCTAAAACTAATGAGCATCTTGAATTGTTTAACTGCTCTTAATATTACCGATCAAATACCGTAATGAATTGAATGAATGACTTGTAATATATGCGCACTGAATAAAGATGTTACTATTTTAGATGCTGGAATTCAATTATGATATAATGTGACAAACATCAATTGTCATTAACGATTTTTTAAGATAAAAATTCATATAGAAAGTAATGGTTACAAATAATTCATTTATTTTTTTAAACAATCATGCACATTCGTTTTATTTTTATTAAGTTTTTCTGATAAGATATATAAATCAAGAAGATATATAAATCAAGAAGATTTTAAGAACATATTTACACATATGTTTATAAGAACAGTATGTATTTATAAATTATATTCTCTTTGAATTTAAAGAGAATTCAAAGTGTTTAAACTACCATACAAGCTCTTTACAAAATCTATATGCTAGTAATTTATTTTTTTGACTATGCAATAGTGATACTTTCTTGGGGAATGATGTAAGTCTAACAATTTCTATATTTCATAAGAAAAGTGTAGGTTCAGTAACTTTGCAAAATTATAAACAGCTAGCTTGACTTGTTCCCAAAATAATTATAAGACATTTTATATTAAGATCTTGGTGTTTTTAGCTGGAGTAATTCCGGATCTAATAAAGGATTGTCATCAGGTTCTGAAGATTTATTCATTCCATTGATAATAAGGGGCGACGCTGTAGTTACGTTATTATAAGGTGAAAAGCCTGCCCACTCCATTCCAAGATATATTGGAGGTGGACTACCTAGTGGAGGTTCTAATAGAAGATGATCTGGCTGGGGTTGCTGCTGCTGCTGCTGTACATCCTGACACTCATTTGTGAGATGAGGATTAAGATGAGTATTGTTGCTTTTACACTGCTTTTCCTGTTTTCGCCATTTTGCTCGTCTATTTTGAAACCATACCTTAAAAAAGTAGGTGTTGACGTTTATAAATAATTTAAGGATTTAATAATAAAAATAAGATTCTAATAATTAATATTTACTTGAACTCTAGCTTCAGTTAATTGTATTCTTAACGCCAATTCTTCTCTGAAGAAGACGTCTGGATAATGAGTTTTTTGGAAAGCTCTTTCAAGCTCTTCTAATTGAAAATTAGTAAAAGTCGTTCTATATCTACGCTGTTTTCGTTTACCAATTGCGCCAGTTGGCGGCCTCTCATCATTTCCTGGACTCGCAGAAGAGAAATCATATGCTAAAATGATAAGCAAGAAGAAGAGTATAAATAAAATACGTAGTTACAACTGTACAGTTGACGAGTTTGGTTTGTTCAATGGAAAAGCAGTTCATAACTGTTAAACTGATTATCACTAACTTTATTTAAAGAAGGGATGGTACTGGGGCTTAATGCATTTAGCAATAATTTAATTGAGTACTACCCCAACTTACAAGAGAAAGGGAGACTGAGAGTTAATTAAATCAGACGAGGGACCGGGCTGGTAGTGTCCACTTACTGAATTTAGCAGGAAAGCAAACCGAAGAAGATTGCGCTCCCATTAGGCCGACGAGAGCACTCGACTGCAGATCTCCTCCAGGACTCATTTCTTCACCAGCGCCAGTGGTTGCGACGATTGCTCCAGTGGATACCAAGGGGTCCCGCGGAGTACCCACCAAAAATAGTTGCCGGCCTTCGTTCACGTTTTCGTCATCGTCTTTCAGCTCCATAACAGTGTATTCTTGCTTTGAATATGAACTATCAGTGTCGGTCAAGATATTTAATACTACTTATGTTATTATATCGTTTAAAAGTTTTTATAACACCATCATTGTTTTGCCGCCGATGATAATTGAATAAAAGCTCGAGAATCACTTTGGACCCCCTGGACAGGCAACGCAGCAACTCGGCTGTTTCTTTGTTCTTTTTTCTTTTCTTCCTCTTTTTTCTTACACCTGTATAAGGTAGATAGAGTAGGGAATCGTATGTTTAACGTGAGCTTCCCCAAGAGGGGTAGTGAAGCCTCAAAAATGTATTGCTTGTACACCACGAATCAATAGTACAACGAGGAGAACGGTATAAAAAGGTATATCTGCTTTCTCTTGTTAGGCTTTGCTAGAAAGCTTTAAACAAGTACGAACTAGAATAAAAAAACTTTTAGTTTCCTAACAATCATTTCTCATTGATCTTTTTTAATATACTTTTGGTGAAAGTACTGAAGTCTGTTTAAAATGACAAATACATTTTTCTACTTTGTATATTGTTATTTATTGTTTAGCACTAAATAATTCAGCCTTCCAAAGTAGCGAAAACCGAAATTATCATTATTTTTCTTACGCAGCGCGAAAGTACAGATATTTTGCGTACCGAAACAGAAATGCTAATAAATTGAACTTTACGTACACTGCTTGAAAACGAAAATACATATTAAAGTTCTATGAAAAATGAATCAATTTTGTTTTCGTATTACTGCCAAAGTAATTGTTAACTTTTCTTCTACGTGCATCAATTTCATTCATAAGTATTTTCTACTAATGTCAATCATTCAAAAAATCGGTATGTTTACTTGCGGGCTCGTTATTTAATTTTTTGGTGAACAGATATCCTATGTTCTGGAATTTTATTCGTTAATATACATTTCTTAATAATTTATCTCTTCATTAGATTATTATATGAAATTATTAGTTTGCACCTTTCACATAAGCAGGTAGGCGATGGATGGAAAGACGGTGCGAAAAACTGTGACAAATAGATCCTCCGGTTCCAAGTAATGAAAACGTGGTTCCAGGATGGATTTTGAGTACGAAAAGAGGTGGAGGTTTAACGGGTAGTATAAGCAGGGTTCTGCACGATATGCACATAGCCTACCTACGGAAGTCTTCGCATATCACTTTTACGGTGCATAAAGGCATTTCCTCAACTTCTCAGGTTAAAAAAAACTACATTCAGTAAAAGCTCTTTAAATAGACCCAATTTTATCGGTTTTTATAAGATATTTTCAGCAGGGTATGCTACTTAGAGTGCAGTTAAAATTTTTTAATTTTTCTCTCCTTTTTATTATGATAGTATATATAAAGTTTTACACTTCCAAAATCTGGATTCCTAATCTGGATTGTGGGTTCCAAAATAAGCGACTTTATTTTGAGAAATTGAACATTATAAATAAAATCAATCTAACGTTATATATACTATTATAATAAAAGGGAGAGAACATTAAAAAATTTTAACTGCACCCAACGTATATATGTGATTATATTATTATAAATAGGGGCTTATAACGATTGCGACAAGGAGGAAAGATGCTTTCTCTAGTGAGAGTGAGAGAGAAACTTCGTTATGCCACCGGTCTGCATAATTTTTCATGGATGCGAGGCGAGAGAGGCACTCTTATGGAGAATAACCCATCGGTCATCATAAACCTCTATAAACAAATATATATATACCCTATTGAAACGATCTTATAAAAACTAATAAAATCTCATAGATTCTGGTGCAAAAACCGAATAGGATATGCGGTTTCTGCACCCTTTCTATTGGAATTTATAGGATGTTTGCAACCGGGTATATATGCAACATAGTTCAGTCATATTTTTATTATTATTAATATTTTATTATTAAAAATAAAACAAATGAGTTTTCTGTGTTCAATATTTACGGGAGAAAAAGTATTTTTTAAAAAGGTAAATTTTTTGTACATTTAGGAGTTCGTTGTATTTTTGTAATAATGCATTAATATATTTTAAATTTGTAATACAATAATATTCCACATTTCAATATAAATATGGGAACGATAAATGAGTTTGGAGGAAGCTTAGTGCCAATGAATTGGAAGCGGTTTTTTAAAATTTCGCAAGTTTTATAGAAACTAAAAATTGTATCTAGTTTTAAACATGTTTAAGAGAAAAATAAAATTTTTATAATAATAATTGAATATATATATTACTTAAAAAAATATTCACTTTTTAATTTAAAAAGAAAAATAATAAGATGAGAATAATTATGATTGAAAAAATAAGTGTGACAGGAAAACTTATAGAAAAAGTTGATGTAATAGTTACGGACAATAGAAAAAGACCTGCGAAACTAAGTATGCGCAAAAAATTTCGTAAAATATTTGTACAATGTGCAAGTGTCGAGAGAAACTCTTAGGATGATGAGACATCGTCTGTAAAGAAGCCCACCTAGTACACCGTAGATGCGTAGAATTTCTAAAAATAGTTCTGTAGACGATGTTTAGGTATCCAGGAACACCTTCAGGACAAGGAGACATCGTCTATAAGGCGTAAATGAGAAGGGGGAGGGCAATGGGGATAATAAATAAAGCATAATTAATAAAAAATAGTTTACCTAAATTTTAAAAACATTTCTGATATACACGTCCAGTAATTTTTACAGTTGCGTAATAAAATATTAATGTATATAATGCAATTATGCAGTTGTAGTTGATATTACAACTAAATATGCATTTTTACATATTTTTTCACACATTAAATATATTTACAAATACTTTTACGTAAATATAAAAATTTGATTTTTACAGCCTTAATTTATAAATTCTTAATTTTCTAAAACTTAAAATTAAATTCAATTACACTAATTAGAAATAATTAACAATTTATCCATCTCATCTTTCATAAAACTGTTATATTTTATTTGTGTTGATTGATTAAACGTAAAATAACCTTACTTTACTAGTAGCTAGCAGAACGTCGTCGTCAAAGAATTTGGTCTCAATAACCATGTTTCCACTGTAAATATGTGTTAAAAATGGATTAAATTATATTTTAAAATGTATTTATAAGGTTTACTTTATACTTTTACTTTATACATACTTTAATACGTTTGCAGGCATCATCTGTGACTCTGGGGCTGCTTGAAACAAGCTTTGCCACGTATTAGTACTATTTGGAATGACAAAACCCAATTCAAAAAACCATTCTTCTAAACAGCGACCTTTAAAGAGAACTTTTTGTTCCAATCTAAATCTCTCCATTGGTTCAGCTGTACTAAAGTTGATCTCTCGAGACACTGCCCTACATTTTAATATTTGTTTTGGGACCCGAGCTTCATGCTCAATATCTGGTACAGATCTGTTAACAAATAAAAATGTAACATAAATAATAATCACTAACAATAAAAATTTAAGAAATTTATAGTTTTAATATTTTTAATTCCTATGAATAATGTAACAATACTTACAAATCTTCATTTCCTTGCCATAGAATTTTGCCTGAATCAGCATCTCGTAAATTAATCCAATTACTAAATGGAAACAAAATAAGAATGCTTAAGAAATTGTAAAAATTTAATAAAATAATGCTTTGATTTACATTATTACAAATAAAACTAAATATTTGGATACTAAAATCTTAATGATAATTTACTATGCCTTTTTCCACACTCTGATAAATTACGGTATAATTGCATGTAAAAATAACTTAAATCTTCTTCAAAGAGTTTCAAAATTATTGAAAGTAAAAAGTGAAAATAAAAATCAATTTCTGTTAGCCATAAAACCATTTAAAGGTATGCCAAATGATCTCAAGGTTTTAACTGGTGATAAAAGTAATATTAAATGAAAACTCAAAAATTATATTTTAAATGGGTAGATTAAAAATATTTAAAATATGCAATTATTTTAAATAAAAATAGGTAGATCAAATCGTTACTATAGAACAATATTTCCAACACTGTCAGTTGTACAACTTTTGAGTTTTGGATATTTAAAGAAAAAGATATTGTAGTTTTAAGTTATATTGTTAAACCAGACCTACACACAGGTAATTATGTTTACCTTTTGTAGGATTGTAACTCTAAACTGTAAATTTTATTCTGGTTAAATAAATGATGAATGATTTATATTTGTAGGTTATATCCTACAAAACAGTAAACAAACGATACTTACATTTGAAATCCCTTGAAAATGTCTTCAGCACGAGGAGCCATTTTTTCCTTTATTGTTAGTTATTGCAGCGGTGTTGAATTTTTGTTGTGTCGATCTTGAAGGTTCTAGTATTCTATATACTCTAAGAAATTCTGAGTCTTCGAGTTGATCTTCGGGAGCTCTATGATGGTAATCTAGTTGGTCTTTGATGAACGTTCTCCTTGATGTCAAGGTGGTATCAAGTATAGTAGTCAAGTTGTCAAGTGTCCGCCGCTAATGCCGGTATTCTGTATTTCTGTATTTATTTATAGCTGACAAAAAAAATACAGACGCACAATACGGGCCTGCGGATTTACGTCACTCAGCAGACTGCACTACTGCAGCGACTAACAGGGGCTCTACATCACGCCCGTGTGACGTGCGCCGTATGCAGTGGTGGGTAAACGACACGAGGAAGGAATTTTCGACGTGACACGTGTCAAAAATGTCATTTATGTAGAATATGTATAATATACAGTCGAAAATTTTCCCTTAAAAAATGTTGAGCGGCCATGTTGAATCGTTTTTAGGCTTGATTTGATTGGTGAATATAGTTCGAAAGTCAGAATTATGAACTTTTTGAATTTTTAAAACTGAATATTAATTTTGAGATATAAAAAATATATAACTAAATCTGAACAGCTTCTATTTAGTATTATATAGATAAATGAAATTTCAAAAAAACATTTTTGCAATTTGCATAATATAAGGAATAAATTTTTAATATGTGTAATAAAATTAGTGCGCCCGGAGCGCGCCTGAATGTATCGTAAATATTATATTTAGACTATGAGGAGGAAGAAGAAAATTAAAAATATTTAAATAACTTATAATTATTGTAATAATTGTACTTATCAAACGAAAATTAAAATTATAAAAACTCAAAAGAAATGTTTTAATTTGAATACTTTATTACCGCATAAACACGAAAACCTTTTCTTTTAACTGATAAGAATCCTAAAATGAATTATGCAATCACTACAAAATTGTTATTACGTATTAATTGCTATACTAATTTCAATTTGATATATAAAATCTTCGGTGTTTAGTCTTAAATGTTTTTGAATCTCGCGATTGGTTTCTCTTGAACAGCGGACTCAGCTAAAAGATGAGAAAAGCAAACTCTGTTCAAAAATTCTATAAAATTAATTGATATTAATAGACGGGTATCGTGTTACAGGCAAAATTCAATTCTTTACAACATAATTTTTTCAAATTTTTTATTTTAAAGAAAAATATAATTTTATCCAAATATTTTACATTAAAGAAAAATAATTACATCTTATTGCTCATTGATTTTCATTGATAGATAAAGCTCTGTAATTTTATTTTGCTCGTCAATGCCGGAAAAACTTCGTTTTAAAGCTGTTACGTTTTGGTTGGTTGTAAAAGCTGGTATCTTAAGAATTTTAAGAGCAAAATTAGATAAACTTTTATGTTTTTGGGCTGCCACACGCCAAAATATTTCTGGCGTTTCATAATTTTTGGCATATAAAATTTTAAATGTGTCAGATTCTTCCTGATACTCAAAATAACTTCCCATAGCTTGTTCATCGAGCCGTTCAATCAAAAATTGAAGTAACCTATTTGAAAATTGTTCATTATTCTTGAAACATCGTCCTCTGTAACGAGG
>JAWWEM010000023.1:29281-42172 GCA_035582935.1 Ormyrus thymus
AAATTTCACCAATGTTAAATTGTGTACAATGTTTACGTGTACGATTCTTATGTGTATAAAACGCACCTTGCCAATTTAACTTGGTTTAAATATTTTTGCTAAAAAACTTTAAGAAAACATGTATTTTTCTAAAATGGCTTTTGCACAGAAGTTAACATACATTTAAATAATATATTATGCAATAAGATAAACAATTCCTTCCAAAAGAAACTCACTTATCCGAGGTAACGCGAGCTCGAACTCAGTCTGATTCGCCAAATTGCAGCACAAAACGGCGACGTTCTCCGTGCTAACATTTGCCAGCGTTATCCTTTTGCAGGGATTATCACCGGGCGGCGGACACTCGAGTTCCGATCGATAGAAGCACTTTTCCGGGATCGCATTGTTCGGCGGGACAACTTCCTGCGCGTTCGACGTCGACGATTGATCCTCCTCGGTTCGAGCGCTGACCGCGTAAAGACACGCCGCGGCGATTAACCAGCGCATCTGCAAATGAAATGAGTCATTTTTCTTGTTTAAATGCGTCTATTTGCGCGGGAAGGCAAATAAAAAATAACCTTCAATTTAATGTATTTACATCAAAAACTATGTATTTATATTGAATTTTGCATATGTGAATTAAAATTCATGTACATTCACATTAATTTTGCAATAATTAATATAAAATTTTAATGTAAATATACATTAATTTTAATTTACATGTGCGAAATTCAATGTACATACGATAGTTTTTAATATAAATACATTAAATTTAAATTTAATGAATGTAATAGTAGCAGCAAATTTCAGTGTTTGCTTATGTGATAAATATAAAGATGTAATCGATTTTTAAAGTCTGATGCAAATTTGACGAATCTAAACGTGTGCACAAAGATTCGTAAAAGTATTTCGGAAAAGTTTATTGTAAAATTTAAAACATAAATAAAGAGAAAATTCAAAAAAATTTCTTACCATTATTCTACTCGCGTAATTCTCAATAATAAAATTAAACATATTTTTATGACATAATGTTTGTTTTTAAGTGCGAATGGAGCTTTAAAAATTACATAAAAAAATACAATTCATTTTGACATAATAACCGAACTCTTCATATATGCATTGTATGTTTATTTTTTCTACATTGTTATTATAACGCTTATTTTTAATTTTCCTTCTTTGATTGCGAGAATGCGAGCGATATTTAGCGTCAAGATAAAGCCGGTAAATATTAGTATTATCAAAAGAGTTTTAAATTTAGGCTAAATTAAAATTTTTAAATCTTAAAATATGTAGCGTGCGTCAGTTGAAAGGCGAAAAATTAGTTTTCAATTTTATCAGAGGAAATTGAAGTGTTACTATGTTGCTTATTGTTAAGTTCATAATAATAAATTTATTGTTATAGTTGACATTTGTTAAATAAAAACTGGACGGAGCGAAGCAAAAATTTATTAAACATGTAATTTAGATTTGTAATTATCAATTAACATAAATAATTTTTATAAGCAATACTTACAACTATAGATCATTGCCCTCGACAATAAAGATAACACTCATTTCATTTACTTTAACGAAAAAAATACTTCAGCCAATAAATATTTAAACTTGTTCGAGCTTTCAAAAATGTTCAAGAAATTTTCTCACCGGCAATCAATAATTCAACTTACTCAACATTCTCTTCGCGATTTACAAATTTAAAATTATTCCATCCAACCAAATATCGTTTACAGTGATATTTACTTATCTAGAACATTTACTTTTGAAAATTCTAAAAGATTTTAAAAAAATACGTCAAAAATCTCTGCATCGTAAATCAAAATAATCCACAAGTATAACAATCAACATCAAACCTTAATCGCATTTTATCAAAAAATATTATTATTCTGTAACTTGAACGCCCAGCAACCAAATTCCCCACCGAGGAAAAAGATGCAAAATAAAAATAAGTCTGTACTCAATCAATTAATGTCCTAAAAATCTTTTAAATAAGTGTTCGAACATATATATAACAATGCAACCTACACGTGCACCTAATAATCCTCATAATCGTTCGGCAAACCGACAAAACCTTTCTCCCCTGTAATATACAACGTCGACAATGCCGGCGGTCACAAACGTCAAAGGGGTGCGCCTTGTTTTAAGTTACTACCTCGTTTTCTTCCGCCAATATTGACAATGTCGCGGCTCCAACGAGTGAGACGAGAGATATTGGGGTGCCCGTTTTTGTCGCGCGCGGTGTGTCTGCGTGCTTTGCAACGACGTAGAACAATGCGAGCGATATTTAAATTTATCAGTTGATTGCCAAAGCGAGTGGCTTCGCGAATGTTTGAAGATGGGCGAATGTTTGTCCTGTACGCTATTTATACTTCGACTTTTAAAAACACGTGCAGAGATCGGAGATGTTGCAGAGTTTATGTATAGAGCTTTGTAGAGAATGAAAATATTAGATGCTTTGAATGAATTATTGGCAAATAAGGACAGCCTTCATTTTCAGAAATTACTATTGATCGACTTCGAAATTAAGAAAAAAATCTTGTCGTAGAAAGACAACTCTACATGAATCTGGTGTGACAGAGCCCTGATCGTGATCACCGTAGTTCATACAGCAATCGTTAGGCGGTCACCCACTACTCATACTCAAAAAATTATCGCGAGTACTTATATACGGCGAGTTTAGCCGAGGTCCTTCCCAGACCATCGCGGCGGAATTTCGATCGGCTCTCAGGCGCCCTCGAACGCGATCCAGTCCTGGTACCCGACCGTATCCCGAGTGCTTTACTCCGGTATCTCGGATTGCCCGAGAATGTCCGACCTGGTATACCCACTCCTGGCGAAGCAGGGCGGCCTTCAGGCGCTCCTTGGAGAACGACGAAGCACGAGGTCCTGGCTATTATCCCGACAGGGCTAAGCTGATACGACCACCTACATACGATCCTCCTCCGCCTTCAGATGCTCCCTCTGAGCGGAAGAAAACCCGGGGAATAAGACTGCGTTCACCCTGGAGGGACAAGCCCGAAAACCACTGGTCATCCACGGCAGTGAAATGGTGAATGGCACATCGAATATCGAGAAGCTCCTCTCGCCGTCTGAACGCTCGAGAATCGCAAGTCTTGTAATAACCAATCGCAACCAACTTTGCTCGAAAAGTAGCAGGTTGTCGCAGAAATTTTATTCAAGGAACTGAAGCAGGTTGTACGTTTGCGATGCGAAAAAGGTGGTCGATAATCTGCAGCGATGTTTTCGTTGAACGACAGACAGGTGTAATTCTAAGCTATTTAATAGACGTGAGAGATAAATTAATTTTTTCAAGAAAGGTATTTGAAACGGAAGTAACATTTACATTTCAATTAACTACGCATGTAAATATAAATTCGTACTGTAACAGTACACTGACGCTCTCTTAACAGTTGTCCTTCCGCCTTAGTACACAAGGATGTATTCGCTCCCGACATTCTCTTGTCGTAACTATTATTCGTATTAAACTGAATCTTTTTACACAAGCAGAGTAAGCAATTTATTTTATACCCACGCATCGGTTACTTATCCTGCTTCCTACAAATATAAGTTTGTCAATTTTTATTCATAGTTTATAGTTGAATACATGTTTTTACTGAAAATTTGACATTAAATTTATAATATTAAAGTGAAATTAACTGTATCACTATACACGTCTTTGCAGAAATATTAAGTACTCTTATTATAGTTACAAGTGTATCTTGACTTTGGTTTCCGCTAAGCAGAAAGATAAAGAATAATATTGAACAAATGTTTAACGCGAATAGACTTAAGAAACTAATTTGCAAGTGTCATAAATTTGATTCAAAGAACAATGACTTCTATATCAACCGGTCGGTATTAAAATATTATATCTATTATAATGGACTATTAAAATATAAATAGTTTAATAAAGTGTAAATAGTTTATAAATAATTAATATATTTCGAATAATATCATTTCATTAAAATATATAAACCTTATACAGAAAAATACAAATTTGATTATTAAACAATGTTTATTATTTATTGACTTTTGTTACTCGTTAAAAAGAATCACAAAATAAAACCTGTTTCCCATAATTTGAGGTTCTAATCATAATATCTGGAGAGTCAAAAAAATCACTTAGGCAGCGCTAAAATATGTCGAACGAGCAAAGAGAGCCAAGAGGAGATAACACTGCTAGCACAGCTATACTTACACAAATCGTTTATTCAAATTCAAAATCGGAGAGCACGAGACGACGCTTTATCGGGCCGAAGCAACAAGTGCCGCGAATTCATAAACGGCGGCAGATCTTCAATGTCTTCGACCTTCTGCGATATTATAAAGGAAACAATTCCAATTGAGTCGTTTCTTCCCGGTGGTTTACATTCACGAAAATGCCAATCGTTTGTTTTCGCAAGAATTTTTTACGAGTAATTAAGTAAGAATTGAGAGGTCTGGTATATTTTCAACTTTTGGAATTCGAGCGTTTAGCAACGTGGATCATAGATTTAGAAACATTTATTGTTAATTCTTACAAATATTACAAGTAATATTAAAATAATATAAAAAGTCAATGTTGTAAAAATAATTAAAGGCAATTTTTTATACTGCGAATTTGATCAAGTTTTTTACCGACTGTTAAAAATAAAAGCAAGGACGATCAAGCTTAATAGTATATTCATGTATGTGGATTCATTAATCATCTTTATCAAAAGTATAATACGGATTTCATTTGTTTTAATTTAAACTGTAATAAGCCTTTTTTTTAATAGTTGAACACAATAATTAAATATAATTTAAAATATGATTTATTTAGAATTTATGAGCCTGAAGTTTGCATCGCTGATGGAGTGCAACGAAATTTTTAGAAATCTGTTTTTATTGTAATCTTATATTGATTTTCGTATATATTTCATCGTTTCTAGCTCAAAATAATGTCAAAATAAAGATTTAAATATAATTTGCTTATTTTTCGCAGCTTTTCGCAATTGCGTAAAAAATTATTTCGTTGCTTTCTAACGATGCAGACTTCAAAATCATTAGAGTTTAATTAATAGTAAAAATATTTTATTTTACATTATTTTTTTTTATTTACTACAAGAAGATAAAAATTAAAGTATTAATGCAATGACTGATTCATTTTTGAGCAAAATATTTGTGCTTCGCTTTTGTTTTTTTAATTAAATAAATAATAATTTTATTTTTAAACATATTTTCCGTTTAGCGGTACATGGATCGCTAATGTACTTACAACTCGATATAAAGATCGTGTTAGTTAATTTTATAAAGCATTTAAATTATAAAACTGAAGTAAAAATAATTAAAGTATTTTAGAAGCGTTCAATAGCAACATCTACTTCAATGATAAAATGAACATTATGCATAACGAACATTTTTATTTGAAGGAAACTTCCGACAAAACGTGAAATTATAAACAAAAAAACGTAAATATGCATGTAAACTTCAATCTTTGGAAAATTAATAGATTTCAGCGCACATTTTAGTATTATTATTTTAAAATTCATTTGAAGATAAGTATGATTTATCTAAAACGAAGTAAATGCTTACATGGATCGAAGTGTTATTACGATTTCTACATACGAAAGCAAAAAGATTTGCATGGTGAAACACAAATCTTCGCCTGAATATTCCTTTAATAAATTAAACGGTCTTTTTACATTAAAAAAAAAAATACGTAAGTAAAAGTAAATTTCTGATCTTCATTTAGCGGTGGAACTTTCTCTCTGCGAATATTCCTTTTTTGCTTCAACTCAAAGTATAACATAATTTATTTAAAATGCAATTTTAAAGAAAATTACTTAGATACCACAAACAGAAAAAGATAAGCAAGCGTAAACTGAAGCTCAAGAAGAACACTCATCAGCGGAACGAAAATAAAACGCTATCTAATTATAGCAAACGAAGTACGATAAAAGCCAGCCAACGCAAACCAACCTTCGCGCTGCCTTTCCGGAACGTCATCCTCGTAAGTACAGTTCCGCTCTACCGCATCATCCTCGTATCGATATCCAAAAACCACTTGCAGCACACCGCAGCACCAGCTGACGTTCCTCTAACGGCTCACATTCCCGCCTTGTTTACACCCGCGGCTCGACGAAAATTCCGCGATCGCGAGTCCGCCGCCGACGCACAGCACACTGCACCGCGAGAGCGATCTTTGTTCTCGAATATATTTTATTTTTACTCCCTCTCCCCACCCCGACGCCAAAATCGCTCTCGCGGATGCTCCTCCAGCGGGCAGCGCTTTCTCGGATTATGCAAGCGGTCGTCCTGGTGTACACCTTCCAAAACAGCCGCTGCAGTCTATTTTTAGTGCAGCGAGACTGATAGAAAACTGCCGAGTAGAAAGGTTCGCGTACGAGTACACATCGATTCTGGATCGCCACTCCCCTCGGCCGCGCAGCTGCTGCAGATCCCCAGACGGAAAACGATATCGAACTCGCTTCTGCGAGGTTTATCAACGATCGATGCTTCTCGGTTTTTTTTTTATTTCGACGACGACGCGACTCGGCCGCGGCCACGCTGCCGACTGCCGCCGCGGTGTGCCCACTTGGAATACTTGGATCGACTCTGTGTGCGCGATCGAGAGTTTCTTACGCACGTGTACTTTGCGTGTATGTGTGCTAAGCCGAACTGGGAGAGAGGAGGTGGAGGAAGAGGCTACGCGGTTTGTTGTTGTTCCTCGAGCTGCGAGAGTGCTGCGTCGGTCTCGTTGCTGCGCTGCAAGGCGCGACGGCCGGATGATGCGAATAGAGATAACTGCGACTATTAGTCGCTTGCCTAATGATGCGGTGCTATTTTAGCGCTTGTTGTGGTAAACAAATGGAGGAATGCACTTTCGGCTGGTTCGGAGTCTGGAGGAAGTTAACATTTCGTTGATAGGGAAGTTTTAACTCGGAAGGGCGGCATGAAGGTTTAATAAAATCCAAAATTTTATTAAACCTTCTACTTTAAATTTAAAATTGTTCGCGTCGATTCAAAGAATGAAAAAGACCTCTTTCGAAAGTGTACTTTTATTATTTACGGCATTAAAAAATTTAAATTAAGTATTCGGAGTTTTGAATTCACTGGACCGATTAACTCGACTTTTATTACTTTAAGTTTTTTATCATAAAATAATTTAACTTTTACTACCTGTTACCTATTTTTCCTTTTTATTTTTATAAAGGTTCTTTTTATTTCAATTTGCATTTACGTAATTTTTATAATAGAAAGTAATAATTTAAACTTATAAATAATTGACAAAGTTTATAGAATACTTTATGCATTTATTCGTTATTACGTTGAATCAGAATAAAGATAAGAGCCAAAAATTGAAGTGCTCTAAATTAAACGATTTCTTTTCAAAAATTTTATTTTTCGATTAAAACAAATCTTCGAATTGACTCAATTTAAAAAATCGATTGGTTAATTTCAAATATTTAAAGTTTCATATACCTTTATTCTCTTACAATACAATTATGTTGTACTATAAAACAATGGTAAAAATTTTAAACAGCATAAATTTGCTATCTCCTTCCATGAACAATTAATTTTTGCTGCAACAATTTTCTATTATACAGAAAGTGTTGCCGCCTAAATTCAAACTGCCGGAAAACATAGTTCTCAATATTTCTCGAAGCAGGCTGGACAATTTCTCAAAAATAACTCTCCTGCAGAGCATCACTGTTGTCATTTCCGGTTCCTATTCCCCCCACGCGCCGAGCAACTGCCGCAGTCTATTGAGTTGAGTCAAGATCTCAACACACCATTTCATTTCGAACCGTGTCTTTACTCGGACGCCACGTAAAGTTTTAGAAGTCAACCAGTACTTCAATACTGATTTCAGAAAAAGAACAGTCTGCAAAGAGTAACAACTGCGGAAATGTACACCAGAAGTAGGCAAAGCCAAAATTTTACCGGCGGTAAGAGTCGTTTTGCATCTTCAGTCCCACTCGATATCTCGGGACTTTTTCTGTCTATTGTCTATCTTTATTATCATTGCTTTCTTTAGTTTTCGTGCTTCTTTTCTCTTAATTTTTCTTGGTGCTGGGCGAGTCAAGATGTAAAGTCGCGAAAAAATCAATACCGGCCTTGCGGTAAAATGGCGACGCGTCGAGACGCTAATACGCTTTATCCAGATTGTCGATGAAGTCTCTGGAAGGTTGACGTTGGCCTTTATTTTACTGGAAAGCATGTCATTTCATGAATGAAAGCAGAAAGTTTTTATTTTTTATTTTTTTTTAGCCATGACTCATTTCTTACTCGACAAAGCGTTAATGTATATTATTTTGTATATATATGGATATCGATGCTTTGTTACATGCATGATGGGAAAATTGAAATGGCGTATGGGGCGATGTAGTTTACGTAACGCTACCGATATATTTTACATTACTTTTGTCAAGTGTAAAATACTGAGAACGCGGTTTCGAGTTGATATTTCATGAAAGTAAATAAATTATGTATTCGCACCGAATTTTCGAAATTTTCTTTCTATTCTATAAAATTTTAAATGAAAAATATTTTTACACGAAGATGAAGTTCTATCTCTTTATTTCTTAGCATTTTATGTACGTGCCTACAAGTATTTGACAGCGCAGCGATTGCTCCACGTGTTTTTTTTAAATGGTGTGCTGTGATTGAGACAATTTATGAAGCGAAGTCATGATTGATCGATCGTTAAAACAATTAACAATTTAGATTTAGAAGCACGTAAAATTTAAAGATTGTTCTCAATTGGAAGTACCTACTAACAATAACACTGTTTAAAAGATTAAACTAAAAAAAAAAAAAGATATAGATTTTTAATAAAGAAAATGATAATAAAATAAGAACAATTACTCATGTGCAAAATGAACTCTTATTTATTGTTATTCTTTTTGATGAAATATTAGCAGAGATTTTAAATTCCTTTTTGATTCTTTAGGCACTCCACAAAGAAACCAGAATTCGAATGCTGGAAACCAGCAAAACTACCCGCAAGGACAAGGTGGACAAGCTGTAAGTTTGGGGTTATTTACTTTTTATTGTCCCTTCCATCCTCTTAGAGCTGTTGCTTTATCATTCATAATTTATGTCCGTAAAAAATTGCTCTTCCTTTCCTAGTAAGAAAATCACTATTAAAGAATTCCCTTTCAAAATACATTGTTAATGAAAATAAAATTAATACATGGTGGTGACTGTAAAAACATAAAAGGTAAAAAGGCTATGACATAATAACAGATTTTTTTAAGCTTTCAAATTACTCAAATTTAATTTTTTCTAAAGAAAAACTTTTTTTAGTAATGTTAATCCATGGAAAGGAGAGAATATTTTTTTTTAGTATTTATTTACATTTTTTCTCTGTTTTTATTTATTTGTATTTTCATATATTTAAACATTTGTATTTTCATTTTTATTCATCTTTTTATTTATGTAAAAATATAAAAATTTAATTTGAGAGAGATATTAACACTCATGAAGGAAAACTTTTATTTGATTTAAAAAAATTTAGTTGTAAGTGTTGAGACTAAAGAAACATCTGTTATTCTAAAAAAAGATTAATTTTTAATTTTTAAATTTAATTACCTGATTTTACCACCATGTAATACAATAACTAAATTCTTGTCTAAAATTAAAATAAAATTATAAAATCTTTATAATTTTGAATTTCATTATTATCATTCAATGATAGTATTAAAATTTAAAATCACTGCTATTTATAAAAACAAATTAAAGAATTTGTTTTAATTATTTTTATAAATAAATAATAATTTTTATATATTATGCAATATATGCATTTGTTAATTGGAAATTAAAAATTTTATTCTGCAAAATTAAGAATATTCATTTTAAATAAGTTTTCAGTAAAAGAATTTCATTTTAAACGGTTTTTTCTTGATAAAAATACATTGCTCCAATTTGCAATTGTATGAGAAAGTGAGAAAAGGGATCTTCTTGCATGTACTAATTAGTGGTCCCTATTTCCCATTCCTGCTATGCAGGCCTTAGTAGCTATACAACAATACCGAGGATGTGCGTTCCACCAAGGGCAAGTTCGCCAGTTGCCCACATAGCAAAAAAAACCATTAGCCACTCCCTGAATAATTCGTGCTGAACTCGTGCCTATCCAAGTTCATAAAATATGCATTCTCTAATTGCCAGGATGTATAATAATTCCATCACCATTCTTTACATCCAGTGAATAGAGATAGCATTGTACATGACCATGAATTTCTTAGATAAATTACATTAACTCGGTTCGGTCATGAGTTGAAAATTGTCGGCCGCAGTTAGAGGGAAATTGGTTGGTAAAAAGCTATGGGGGGAGCGTTAGAGTTGCTGCCAAAGAGCAGATGTGATGCTGGGCCTTGGTGGGATGGCACAACCGTAGAGGTTCCTTGTGTAGCGGCATCCCTCCCTATGTTTTATAGTACAATCAACAAGGGAATTATCAGGGAGCTAACCAGAATCAGCAAACTCCCTACAAGCAGGGTAACAACACGCCGTACAAGCAGCAATCTCAACAGCCGCAGACACCGCAGCGCAACGTACAGCAAGGCAATAAGACACCTCAACCACCCCAAACACCCCAAACACCTCAGGCAATGCCAATGAAGCAACAGCAACAACAATCACAACCTCAGCGTTTGAAGCCTATCCTGAAGAGCAGTTCTACTACCAACCAAAACAATCAAGGTCAAAATCAAGGACAATTGCAGAATCAAGGACAAGGACAAAATCAGGGTCAGCAAAACCAAAACCAAAACTTTAATCAACAAAACCAACCAATCCAATCAAGCCCACCAAACCAACAAAATCAACAAAGTCTTGGACAACAATCAAATAATGGAATGGATAGTAGCAATGAGGCACCAAATGAGAGCATGGATAGTTCAGACATTCCAGAAGTACCAAAATGGAGGAGAAAGACTCCAGGATGTAAGTTGACAATATTTAATAATTTATTTTAATAAATATTTTTTTTATAGAAAGTTTGATTTTTTAATTATTTAATAGTATATTACACATCTAGGGAGGATTAAAATTGACAAGCCCATAGCTTGTGTAAATTGACAAACATAAGCTATGGGCTTGCCATTTTACTTCCCGAGGTACGTATACTATTTTTCTACTCGACGTCGCCGAAAAGCGGCAACTTCGTTTTCAGAAAGTTGTCACTTTCCGGCCGGAGGGCAAAAAAATTATATAAATGATGCCAATCACTGCGCAAATTTGAAGATTTTTTTTAAATTTACTCCAGTAGAAATACTGTAGAGAAAATTTCAAAATTAATCAGTGTGAATTAGTGTACTGATTTATATCAATAAAAAATGAATTAATAATTACACATTTATAGTACTTTATCTAAATTAAAACATTATCTTTTTTACAGTGAAAGTTAACAGGAAACTGAAGAGGCTTCGATTGAATCAGCGTTTAAGGAAGACACTGCAACCCAAAAATGCTATTATGGTTCTCAACGAAATGAAAACTGGTGTGCAATTCACTTTCCCTGAAACCCAATCATCATTGCCTAACTCCTTGTTTCTTGTACATGCTGAGGTAAGAATAAAATTATCCAAGATTTTGTCTTAAATTTCAAAATGTTAGACTATTAACTAATTTCTATATTATTATTCAGATTGATGGTAAGACCTACGTTGGGCAGGGACTCTCAAAACCTCTTGCTCGCCAAAATGCTGCCGAAAATGCATTGAAAAGTCTACTTTTGGAGAAAATGACAGCTGCAGCCATGAAAGCTAGAATCGATGCTGAAAGTGAAACAAACCCAATTACTGTAGAAGGGTCAGAAAATAAAGAAGGGGATACTATCAACATGGAAACCAATCAAGAAGAGCCCGATGAAATTCCGTGGAGTTCTCTGGCCAGTTTTGCTCTCTATAAATTATTCCTTGAATGGCAAAATCAAGGCACTGTCGTCCCGGTACCACGACCAGGTGTCTCCCCAGGACGTGTCAAGAAAGAAAGTAACAAACCCATTATACAGAAAGAGTTGCCTCCAAATGCAACCACTATTCACCCAGTAATGTTGTTGAATCAAATGAGACCTGGTCTTACGTACACGGAAGTCAGTCGGGTTGGAAATCCGCCAAATACAATGTTTACATTAGCTGTTGACATTGATGGACAAGAATACAATGGAACTGGTAAGTTTTAAAAAGTCAAAATAGAGTTTGCTAAACTTTATCAATAATAATGTTGACTATATTTGTAGCAAAAAATAAGAAGGATGCTAAGAAAATTGCAGCAAAATCAGCATTGAACGCTCTTTTTAACCTTGTATATCCCGATGAAAAAGAAACTGAAGAAACACCATTGATGTAAAATGTTAATAAGCTACATATTTCGACTCCATTTTATTCAATAATTACTTCTAGAATTAAATGCGTTCAGCATAGTAGGAAAAACGATAAGGAAAATGAAAAACTTTAGTATTTGCAATGTGTACAATTTAAAAAATGAACTCTTTATATTTTTAATCTTCAGACCTAGAATTCTTTTTAAAAGAATGCAATTTAATTTATACCTTAATGTACACCTTAAAGGTATAAAAATATGATTATATTCCAAAGTAATTTACGATAATGATTACTACGTCAATCAGTTTTAAAATATTGGAATATGTAATGTAATACGAATGAAAAAAAATTTTCATATTGCACTAATATGAATGTTTTGATCTAATTATTTAGTGTAGTTTATTAAATATATGATTTTGTGACAAATTTACTTTTATTATTTTGTATTCCATTGAATCCTATATTTTTTTACTAAATTCAGAATTACAAAAATTTTAATTATTACAAAGTAAATTTATAAACAATAAATAGATAAATCTATTATAGATTTAATTTTAAGGGGATGTCAAAGCTAATATTTACCGACCGAGCGCTGATGCGAAGAATATTGTTTATAAAAAAATAGATA
>JAWWEM010000023.1:42272-59281 GCA_035582935.1 Ormyrus thymus
CACTATATATTTTTTTATAAACAATATTCTCCGCATCAGCGCTCGGTCGGTAAATATTAGCTTTGACATCCCCTTAATGATAGTTGTAAGTGAAGATAATTTAATCTGTAGATGTTATAAACATTCTTCAATTTGAAATCAAAATTATTTAAAAAAATATGTATTACTATAAAATTTCAGAAATTAAATTACTTATTCATAAGTGAATTAACAAATTTACAATAGCATTGAGGAAAAAATGTTTTTTTATTAATTAACTAAAAAAATTGATGAACTTTGTCGTTTGATTAAAAATAAAATAAATCAACATTTTTTAGAATAATTATAAGTTGTAAAAATAGTTATAAATTTATTAAAAGTTTAATGAATTATTCTTTTATTTATATTTACATGATTGATAAAAAATTGTATTATTTCAATAACAATTCTTTACAACGGATAAGGCTTGAAAAAGGTTAATCTGCATGTAGAGTTCTAGGTAACCATCTTCACATTGTGCATAATTAGAGGATTAAAGCAAAACGGTACGGCGATAGTTCTGTGGCAGGACGCTTGCTTCTGCGCAGGTGGATCGAGTTCAATCGATCTCCGATATTTTCTGCGTAATTTTTTATTTCGTACTTGACATTCCGGCCTTAACTCCGTTACATCCTTTAAACAAATATGTATATACATGCAAGTAATTAACGTACAATACAAAAAGACTACAATTGCTTTTTTTTCTTTTTTTCATATAAACAAAAACCAATTATATAGTGTAAATGTGTTTTGAAAGCATAAGCACATAAATTTTATATTTATATTATTTCTGTTTCATAAAAATATAATTCAAATTCTACTAATTTTATCTACACTAATTAGTTAAACCCCTTTACTCTAAAAATAATAAAAATTTTCTTAAGCTTTACTTAAGATTTTTGTAAATATGCTAACTTTCATTATATTTTCCTAAGTCTTTCACAATTTCATCCCAAGCTCTTTGAACTTGCAGTTGGGTAATTTCGTGAGTCCATAAAGTTGAAACAACAACGTTGGCATTCTTGACTTGCTCAACATTACTTGGTTGTAGCAGTATTCGTTTCTTTGCTTCTTCTTCACTTAATTTATTTCTTTCTTGCAATCTTTTAATAGCCTTTGAAAAATAATTTTTAAAAGTTAGTATTAAAATACCTTAATAAAGAATTAAATTGTAACTCTTACTTCTTCTTGGGGTACTATACATGACCATATTTCATGACACATTGGTTGCCATCCAGCTTGAATTAAAACTGCTGCTTCTACAACAATGATGTTGAAACCTTTTTTATACAGTTCTTGAATCAGAACCTTAGTTTCTTCAAGAATAGCTGGCCATAGTAATTGATTCAACTTATTCAATTCATTCTGCAAAAATTTAATAGATCTCTGGGTAGACTCTTTTTAAGTTTTCAAATTGGCATATGAATTTTAATACTCACTACATTGTTGAAAACTAGATTACCCAAAGCTTTTCTGTCGATTTGACCATCTGAAGCAATATAATCACGTCCAAAGGTACCAATAATTAAGTTATAACATTTCTTTCCAGGTTCATATAGAGTATGAGCAACTAAATCGCAATTGATAAGGCCAGCTCCTAGGTTCTGCAGTTTTTGAGCAACTGATGATTTACCACTAGCTATGCCGCCAGTTAATCCAATTATGTATGGTTTTTTAGGTTTATCTTCCATATTCTACAAATAAACAAATGTATTTTATTCATCTAGGAAGTAGATTTTTCTGATAAAGAAACTTGTAATGCACAGAAAACAATTTTTCAATATATATACATACCGGTTTTTTTATTCTCATACCCAACATGCGCATTCTGTGATTGCTTGAACTAATTTTTGCTTCTTCATGTTTTTTATGATTTGCATCTTGAACTATCTTTACAATATGTACATCGAGCTTTTTTAAATCATTATGAATACGTGTATCATTGATTATACCTGCACCTTTCTTTGTTTCTTCACTCACAACAATCATATCCATAGTAGGATCAACTTTTGTTGGTCCAAATATATCAGTAATTGGAGTAGCATTATAAGATATAGAAGGATCCACATCTTCTGTGAAATCTTTTACATTTTTTATACGATTTGAACAAGATTCAATCAACTCCCATAAAATTTTTTCTAAAAAAAAACAAATAGATTATAATTTATATTATGTTAAAATACATAAATACTTAGCAAATTTATATTTACTCTGCAACATATTCGTTTCAGTGACACCCACTGTCAGTTTTTCAGTACAACGAAGTATGGCTTCACTTAGAAAGATTTTATGACCATTATGTAATCTATCAAAGGTTCCACCAAGTACAACATGTTTATACATCTTCTCTTCAACCTGAACATCATTGGTATTCTTTTCATTAGATTGTGCCTGCTCCGCTTCATCAAAAGTTATAAATTTGCAGCCCATCGATGTATTAGATATACAGTCTTGCATAAAAGTCTTTGCATCGTTGCTATTATAAGTTTGGTCAAAAATAACTAATTCCACTGGCCTTTTTGTGTGAATAATTGATCCATTGGGATTTTTTAAACTTGATAATAAAACTCTTACATCCAAACAGGCAGTGTGGGCTGAAGCAAGTGCATAAATATTTGCAACTACCTGAGAATAACGAGGACCTCTTAACTTTGCAGGTGGCAATGAATAAGTACTGGAAATGAGGATACTTTTCTCAGGAAAGTATTGTATGTACAGTGTTTTTAATACATGCTCCTTAATGGCAGGTAGTAATTTAGCTACTCTGGCTGGATTTGTCAGAATTAGAAGTCCAGTGTTAACCATATTTTACAGTTGTTTTTTAAAATGACTAATGTTTATAACCTAAAGTTACTTTCAACGTTTAAATCGATAACGAACATAACGTTGTAGTACAAACACTTCGACAGTTGAATAGATTTGAGGAGTGCAGCGGAAATTACATAACGTTTTCTTGAATTCGTTAATTGAAAAATGTAAATGCGTATCAGATAAGCACAATAGCCATAAATTTAAAATTGATTGCTAAAACTTGTTACATTTTTTTTTATTATTTTATGGCTGAAAACCGTTTCTCACGTAAATATATTTTCTATTTTTTAATTTCACAATTTTATTTCATGTTAACAAAATACACTAAATTTAAACACATCATTCTTTTTAATCAGAGATTAAAAGTTTGTTTACTTCGTGGTAGGAAAACTTCTTTTTACGGTACAATTACGTTTAAAGACGTCATTTTTACTCAAAGAACAGTCTTCCTCCCACTATAATACTAATATAAATATATATATTATAACTTTTTTACCGGTGGATCAGTTCCAGTGCCAACTGTAAGAATTAGAATGCGGCACAAATTCGTAATTCATAATTTTTTTTATTTGAAGAGGTGAATGATCTCCGGCTAATAATAAAGTGAACAGTTATTTTTGTTATCCGCGTGGTCTTTAAAAATAAAAAATTAAAGCCTGATGTGTGATGGCATTCGGTTTTCATTGAAAAAATATCGAATATTCGACAAACGTGAGATCTTATCTGTATATATCAGATAGCCAAACGGCATTCTGACATAATCCAAACAAGTGTATAAGTGGCCGCATCGTGCAAATGTATGTTAATTATAAAAAACGTACGACTCTTAATCTTTTCATCGCACAAGTAAGTAATCTACTTTTGAAATAAATTTAAAATTTTTGCTTTTAATTTTACATTTAGTAATTTAGTGGCAACCATTAAAAACGTTTTTAATTAATGTAAAGTGCATGTAAAAAATTCTTAAAATATATAGAAAAATTAAGATTTACTTTTTATAGTTATACATAGTCATGTTTAAATTTTTTACAATTGCTCATTACAGCTTACTAAAAGTAGTATTTATAATTTTTTGATAATTAAAATAATAACATCTGATTTCAGATAAAAATGTCAACGTATTAATATCGCAATTTAATCGTAAAAAATCTAATTAGGACATCGTTGTAAATAACTTTTTAGTCAATAACATTGTTACCAATGGAAAACGAAGTAGCTCACAATCAGTCAACAAACGGTTCATCAGTGTTTGATATCTTAACGATTCTTGCGCGAAATACGGCACTACTTTTTACCGACTTCGATAGAGAAACTTTTGGATTATGCGTTTCTGCGCTTTTAGTAATAATTATAACAACCGCTTACGTACTTCAAAAAACACAAGGTTATAGACATTATAAATATTATTTTTCAAAAATGAAATTTAAGTACTTGTTATTAATTTTTTTTTTTTATTTTAGCCAAAAAAAATAAAAATATAAATGACGTTTTTCTTGAGGGAAAAAAATTTCAAACGAGCTTTTACCAAACAAGATCTGATAATTTTGATTATCACAAAATCTTAAATGAATTTCACAACGTAAGCAATGTAAGTTATTTGAATTACTTTTAATTTTATAAACAAAAATTTGATTGATGAAAAAAAATTTAAGATAAAAATCTACATTTTCGTGTTTCAATATAATTATTAGATTTCAAATATATTTTTCTTTCTTTAGATTTAAAAAGTACATGCAAGCAAAAAAATTTATTTAATTAAGAAGTTTATTTGATAATAAATTAAACGTCTCATAATTATACCTGTCCGTGTAAACTTATTTCCGCGCTTCTTTAATTTCTATCCAAAAATCCACTAATTCTAATAAAAAAAATCGTCAATTAAAATTATTATTTTAGAACTGCTCTAACATATTTAGTTCGATGAAATGTGTTCAACTAGCTTCCAATTATCCAGAGCTGATAAATGTTAGGCTGCTTTCCGATGGCGTGACACCGTTCCACAGAGTCTGCTTCCGCGGGAACGAGCCATTAATCGAACTTATGTTGGCAAAAGGTATTAAAATTCAACGCGTGTGTATGCATGGCGTATGATTAGATGTAATTTAAACTACTGTATTATGTTTAGGCGCTGATCCGGAGCTAAGAACGGTAGCCGGAGAAAATGCATTGGTCATGGCTTTGTACTACTATTTATACACCGAAGCGAAGGATTTTCGTTGCCTAGATTTATTGCGTAAAAAAGGTAGTGTAAAACGTTATAATATTTTTATTCAAATATTATTACCCATTTACGTGAGCTTATTATAATTCTATGCTTTACTATGATTTTAGGGTGTCATTTGAATTGTACTGATGAGTGGTATGAAACTTTTTTAAATCTTGCTGTGAAAAGTAATAATAAGAGCTTAGCTCTGTGGTTGCTTACTAACTCCAAGTCACCAGGTTACAGGCTTTTTGTAAGAGCTCCTTCCTCTCCTATTTAAAAAAAAGCTAACTTTTGTTGACTTTTTTATGTTGCAGAATAAACTATAATTTTACTGTTAACAACTTTATTTCTTATCTCAAGTACCAAACCAAAATATTTAAAATTAAAACAAGTAAAATTTTACTTTTTAATTTAAAGAATAAAGAATAGATTTCATTCTTTTTTCAACTAGTGTATAATTTAATACACCATTTTAAAGGTATTATACATTAAACCCAAGAAAAATTAGAACTTCAGTTTTTAAAACTTCATTGAATTTTTTTTTTCAGATTTATAATTTTAGATTTTATTTTTATTAATTTTGTTTTCACAAGTTTAAAGTAATAATATATATCTTTAATAAACGGCCACGATGATTGAAAAGTTCTTGATAAATTCTTTTTCGTCTTTGACGCAGCGGACTTATATTGGCCTATCTTACTAATCAGTTCAACATATGTGTTTAATTTAACAGCAGCTCATTTAGACAGAATATTCAAATGATTAAAAACTACTTGTTTCTTCAACCTGTTTTTTGTAATTTTAGTATGGCCTTTTAAAGGTATTTTTTATTGACAAACGAATTCCCATTCTAATAATTATTTTTTTTTTAATAGAATTCTTTTGTATTGCAGAAGTCAATAAATTTAGTTTAAAAGAATAAATTATTTTATTATTTAAAAATACAAAAACATGCAGGTCATCATGTCATACATCACACACTGGCAGTACAAAAGTAACAAAACTTCGTAATATTTATAAATAATGCTATTAGTCTATATTATCAATAAAATCATGTAATAAATAGCTTTAAAGACGCCGTCACACTTATAAAAAGGGTTACAATTTCTACCTGAACATATATACACTTCACTTAATTCTGCAAGCACAGTAAATCGTAGTACATTCCCTTTTTTTCAATCAGTTCGGCGTGAGTTCCACTTTCAGCAATGACTCCTCGATTCACTACGCAAATCTTGTCGGCGTCCTCGACCGTAGATAATCTGTGCGCTATCAAAATGCAAGTTCTGCCTGCCTTTGCTTCGTCGAGCGCTGCCTGAACGATCTAAAGTAAAACGAGATTTTGCTTACGTATTGCGCAAGAATCTTCAGCGATGAAATATATTTATAAAATACCTTTTCGCTCTCGGAATCTAAAGCAGACGTAGCTTCGTCAAGTAAGAGAACCTTGGGATGCCTAATCAGCGCTCTGGCAATCGCGATTCTCTGCTTCTGTCCGCCAGATAGTTGAGTTCCTCGATCTCCCAGCGTGGTCTCGTATCCAAGCGGAAGGGAAGTAATGAAATTGTGAATGTTCGCCTTCTTCGCTGCTTCGATTATCTCGGACAGCGGCACTTGGCGGTCGTTATCACCGTAAGCGATGTTTTCCGCAATAGTTCGAGCGAACAGCGTCGGTTCCTGAGAGACTAAACCAAGCTGTTTTCGTAGCGAAGATTGCATTACGGCTTTGATGTCGGTGTTGCTGAGCTTCTGAGTGTACCGTTACATTTTTTAGAGAGATTTGCATATTTAGATTTTTTTACTTTTTTGGCTAGGTATACTTACAACGACACCCGAGGAAGGATCGTAAAACCTTTGAAGCAGCTGAATTAACGTGCTTTTACCGCAACCGCTCGCACCGATTAAAGCAATGGTTTGGCCACTTGGAACATCAAGATTTAATTCGTTTAATACCTTAGTTTCCGGCCTTGTCGGATATTCGAACGAAACTTTTTTGTATTCAACTTTTGCGTCAGTCATCTGAAACATAGCAGGTAAAATGTATTTTACACCGCCTCATAAATATTGAAAACTCCTAACGTAACACATCATACCCAATTTTCCCTAACAGGATTACTCGGGTCTTGCACCTTAGGTTCCCGTTCCATGAGATTGATTATAGATTCAGCCGCAATCAAGCCTTTCTGCAAATTCGGTGCGAAAGCAGAGGCATTGGCCACCATAACAGTCCCCATAATCAGCGCTTGCGACACCCTGAAACAAAGTCGCGTTAATTTTCAACAGCTTTAAAAAACTACATCCTACAGGCCGGACAGGCAAAGTGGATTACTTGAAAACTTTGGCGTAGAACAAGTTTTCTGTCTCGATGAGGTACCCTCCGTAGTACATGCAAGTGGCGTAAGCGAAGAAGCTGATGGATCTCGCCAAGCCGAAGACCAAGCCGCGGTAATGCGTGTTTCTTACGGCGAGCTTCAAGGAAGGCTGCAGTGCGTTCATGTAAGCGTTGTAAAAGGTGTCCTCCCTGCAGAGGCCTATTACTGTGCGCACGTTTACCACAGCCTCCACGGCGACCTGCGGTTTTTAAAGAAGCAGAGAGTTGGTGAATTTTTATGAAACGGCTTTGAAATTTTATTGATAAAGAGAGTTGGACATGTTTGTTTTCTAATCATAAAAGTATGAAGGAATTTGCGACCATTCGGTAACGTTCGATTTTTCAAAAGTTGTGCGCGCGTTTGATGTAATCAAATTTTATCGATTGAAAAAAAGTCGTGATTGTTTAAAAATTAAAGCCAAAAAAAGATCTTACTTTTTAAATGCTCTCAGTTATAGGTGATGAAAAAAACATCATTTTATTAAGTTTCGCAGTTAAAAAATCATATAACTTTTGAAAAATCGAGCGTTTATTAGGCTAAAAAAGCGCGGCCTCCTTCATATTACTATATTTACAGAAAACGTTATCCCAAAATTACAACAAAATACGTTTCGCAAACAGGTAAGATTCTCCTCACATCTTATGGCAAAAAATCTATGAAGTTGTTTAAAAAATGGGTGCCCTATTAGAAAATTTAGATTTTTATTTTAATCCTTATTATTTATATATTATAATACGTATATTACTGCTAGTTTTAATGCCTAATTAAATAAAAGTTTCTGTACTTGCTACTTGTAAAGTAATAAAAGATTGATTTATAAAAATTTTTCCCTTTCCATCTAACAAAAAACAATTAATAAAGAGCATAAGCAACCCCCAAAGAATCCTACCTTAGTCGAGGTCTCGAGCGAGTTATGATAGTTGAGGGTCTCCTTCTTGAACAGCAGCCCCTGCATGTAAGTCACAGCCATGATGAGGGGAATGAAGGACATGCCGACGAGCCCGAGGCGCAGCTCGTAGTACAAGGAGAGCCCGATGGAGAGGCCGATGGTGCTGCAGGCCTGGATGATGGTGCCGATCCTCGAGCCGATCGCGCCCTGCACCGCGGCCGCCTCCGTCGACAGCTTCGAGCACAGGGCCCCGGTGCCGTTCGTCGACTCGTCGAACCACCCCACCTCCTGGCGCAGCATCGCCTCGAACACGAAGCCGCGCAGGCGCATCGTCAGCTTCTCGCCCGCGATGCGGAACAGGTAGGTCTGCCGGGGATTCGGGGGTTATTGAGAGTTGGCTTATTTCATTTCACGTTGTCACGTGAAAAAACGTGAAGTTTAGACTCAGAGTTAGATTTTCTTGTGTCTACATTATAATTGCAGTTTCATTTATCACAGAAAAACTACGTAACTGTAATGCAACTCCTGAACGTTATTTAATAACAGATGCTGGAATTTTTAGTATGCTATTCAATACGTAATGCAATGCAAACCTGTAGAAAATTTGTGAATCCTATGATAATTCCCGCAAGAACAAAATACAGACAGTAAATGTTCGTTTCGTCGCGAACGTCATCTGGATCGGGCATCGAAAGCACCTGTACATAAAAATCGTTAAAAAAAAAATATCCTCATTAAATTAAAAACTAACTTACCCCAATAATGTCACCAAATAAAATAGAAAACAGAGGCATAGAGAACCCCGTAATAACAGCTGTCAAGCAGGCAACGGAATTGTAAGGCCATTCGCTTTTGTTTAGTCGCAGAATTCGCCAAGTTGAAACGTTAGGCTGCTCCACTACTTTAGCTTCGTTTAAAATCTGCAACATTTGCGCGAGTAATGAGTCTCGCGTGAATGGCTATTAAAATAACCACAGTAAGCAGACTCTTACCACTGATCTTCTCAGCATTGACTCTATTTCCTCATCTTCGTCGAGCACTTGAACATCGTTGTTACTTTCGTTGTCCTTAGTAAAATCGGATACCTGAAAAATCGGAAATGTCACGCAAGGTTGGTCAAAACGTCCAAAACGCAACCTTTAATATCAACCTGTGCAGTGACGAGGGAATAGTAGTGTCCTTTCATTTCCATCAGCTCATCGTGCTTTCCCTGCTCAACGGCCCTTCCATTGGAGATGACGATGATCTTGTCAGCGCCTCTGATGGTCGTTAGTCGATGAGCGACGATTATCGTTGTTCTTCCCTTGTGAGCCTGAATTAAGAAGGGAGTTTTTCTTTTTTTGGTTCAACGTAATTTCGAGTGTTTTCGAATGTTTTTGAATGCTTTGGCAATAAAATCATGATTGTCGACTTATCGACGAATGCAAATATGTTCAAGCCTGATTAGATAACAGCTGTAACCGGGTTAATTGGGAATTGATGCTCGAATTTATAGCTATAGAGCGTGTCTTTAATGAGGAGTAATAAAATTTTAAAGTATTTAAGAACAAGAAAAAGACAGTAACGAGTAGGGCAGCTCTCATTAAGTTTTATGTACTACAGGATTAGATATTACACTACACCTGCATAGGACAGAAAATTACTATGCGTATACTGAAAGATTGCTAAATTTATTATAAAATTTAGCGTATTGCTTATTTATGTTGGTAATAAATGATATCTAAATTATATTTATTTTTTGGCATGCTGCAAATTCACCTCCCCATTTTTAAAAAATTTTTAATCGAGCCTCTTTCTCCATCCGCAAAGTAAACAAGTAAAAAGGATTTTCTAGCATTGTAGGTGTCACCTTGTATTTACCTGCTCTTCGTGCTGGTCGTAAAGCACTGCGTAAATTTTAAGGAATCAACGAATCCTACGTTTCTACGTACCTTGTCGAGAGCTGCTTGAACCTTCGCTTCGCTGCGAGTGTCAAGGGCCGACGTAGCCTCGTCCAGTAGGAGAACGTGCGGATTTTTAATTAATGCTCTGGCAATGGCGATTCTCTGCTTCTGTCCTCCTGACAATTGGGCTCCCTTTTCACCCACAAGAGTGTCGTATTTCTAAGAAAATATAGTAGATTTTCTTACAAGGGGGCCCTGTCGGAAATACCTGGTAAAATGGTGCAAATTCACACATATAACCCGTTACCGGTTCGGGTTATATGTGTGCATTTGCACCAATTTTACCAGGTCTTTATAAGGTTTTATCGAACTTTTTCAATAGGGGAGAAAATCGGCTTCGCCTCGGGCGTCATATCACGTTCGTGCGGCAGTTCCATTTTACTCCCATGTAAGAAATAATGTTTTTCTCTATCCTTGGGCGAAGTACGTTGACTATTTTGTTTATAAAGTCAAAATCTATGGTTTCTACGTTCCACCCGACAGTTACACTGCGCGGCCATAAGGGTGTGCGAGCATCAACACTCTCTTTCGGCCACTTCATATGGTATCTGGTCAGGCGCGTTTCTGTGTATTCGATGTCCGCCCAACATTTGCAACATTTGTAGCACTTTTGCCCACTGCTGCGATTTTCTTTTTTTTTTCTTTTTGCCAATCGGAGAAATTAAGACTTTGTAACCTACAAAAAGCAACGAAAATAACAGAGAAGAAAATAACGATACATATTATGCAACAAATGTATCAAAAAACTTATGTTAAATATGAAAATTGCACTTTCAACGGTAATATTATAAATAATTTTACCCTATCATGGCGAGTACTTCATCGACATCTCCACGAAAAAGTCAGTTAATCAAAACTGCGATGATTTCTAAATGAAAAGTATTGAGATAATAATTTTGCGATTTCCAAAGGCTTTGAAATGTTTTACTATAAAGTAACATTTAGCGGTAAATGGGTGAAATTGAGCTGAACGTGTGAAAAATAAACCTTTAATATGGTTAGATATTTTTCTTGCTCAAAAAACTTATATACTTTATAGTAAGACATTAAATTGGAAAATTTAAAATTAATAGAAAATAAAAATTAATGTCAATACTGGCACATTATTACTTTTAATATGTAGTACTTTTCATGCCAAAGTCGAGATTTTGAGGTGAGAGTGATATAAAATAAATAAATTATTAGTTTCTTAAAAATAAAGACTATAAATTAAATGATTAATCAATAAATGTACATTTATTTAATATTCCCTTCCACTTTTTCTCTATTCCTCTTTCGCTTGACTTAAAGATGTATAAAATCTGCTTGTTCGTGTGTTTGCGTTGCTCGCCCCAACCAGCAGTACTCGCTACGCTCGTATTGCAAATGTCGGGGATCGAATACACACAAACGCGCCCAACATCATATTACGTTCCTGCGAAAGTTCCATTTTCCCCCCTTGTAAGAAAATCTATATAATATTACAGTTGAAAGTGAAATTTTCATATTTAACACAAGTTTTTTGATACATTTTTTACATAATATGTATCGTTATTTTCTTCTTTGTTATTTTCGTTACTTTTTGTAGGTCACAAAGTATTTCTTCGATCAGCAGAAAGAAAGAAAAAGAAAATCGCAGCAGTGGGCAAAAGTGCTACTTTTTCTAATCTAAGCCCAAGGGGTAGAGAAAATTCATTTTCTTACCGGTTTCGCTGTAGGAAATTTTTTTTTTCAATTTTATATGTAAAACGATAAATCTTACATTCGGTAACTTCATGATGAAATCGTGAGCATTGGCATCTTTTGCTGCGAGAATTATTTTTTCCATCGAAGCATCGACATCGCCGAGTCGAATGTTTTCAGCGATTGTGGTATCGAAAAGAACAGGTTCTTGGCCTACGATTCCGAAGCAGTTTCTTAGCCACTTGATATTCAAATCTTTCAAATCGTAGTTGTCTATAAGAATCTAAAAAGTTCGAACATGAAAACGTAATTGAAAAGCCTTAATTAGAAAGTCTTAATTTTTATTGTCAGATTTGCAATGACGGACGAAAAATTGATCAAACAATAAAGAAATTGAACGGGTTTAAAAAAAGTTATCTGACAATAAAGATAAGACTTTACACAACCCGATTGTAAAATTTCATTTTCAAATCATACACCTGTCCTTCTTTCGGGTCGTAAAATCTTTGCAGCAGCTGAATGCAGGTCGACTTTCCACATCCGGAACTTCCGACTAAAGCCACCGTCTGCCCTTTCTGCACCGTAAAACTCAAGTTTTTCAAAACCTGCAAGAAAGTAAACGTTGAAATTCAAGCGTATACTGTTAAATTTAAATAAAAACAATGAAATTCCAACCTGGACTTCGGTTCTAGACGGATATTCAAACGAGACATTTTTAAATTCTATCGATCCCTCGATGTCGGTCGGTTTTTGTCCGTTTTCTTCCAAACTATCGATATCCGGCTTCCGTCCAATAATAGTGAAAATTTTAGTTGCAGCAGCTTTGGAACTGCCAAAAGCTTCGATCAGAGGCGACGAAGCTCCCAAATTGATGGTCCCCATCATTATGCTGAAAAATATCTTTACATGCGAGGCATGTATTTTTTGATCATTTACTGTATACAGACAAAGATCAAATAGTTTTTGATGAACGCAAAATAAAATAAAAGTATAAGTTAAAAAGATATCTAAAGTTTTCTCTTCACAAGATAACAGAAATTCCGTACACACGGAAGTGTCTGAGTAACTAAGCAACTGAAATTCAATTTTAATCATACGACTCCCCCCCCAAAAAAAAAATTCATATCCAATATAAAAACTATATCGGTGAACTTGGAAATCCGAATGCTTCTGAATGACTACGCAACAATGTTATAATCAAACACACCGAATTCTCACCTTAATCATAGTAGTCGCATTATAAGTCTGCTCATTGTACGGCCAGTTCCTCTCCTTCAATATGAGCGTGACCCCATACCAAAAGGTCAGCGCGTAGCTGGCGTAAATGCTGAACCACAAGACGCCCAGCCCGATGCCCGAGAGAAATCCCTTCTTGATGTTGTTCTTGTAGGTCAAGTGCAGGCTGCCGGTGTACCTGAGCAGCTCCTTGCTCTGTCCGGCGAAGGAGACGACGGTGCGGATGCCGGACAGCACCTCCTCAGCGATGGAGCCCGCTATCGCGTACACCTCCACCTCGCGCCTCGTGAGGCTGGAGCTGATGCGCACGACGCAGGCCATCACCAGGCTCATTATGGGGACGCAGGTCAGGCAGACCAGGGTCAGCTCCCAGCCGGTGACGAACGCCAGGATTATGCTGCCCAGGAACGCGGAGATGTTGTGGATGAACATCGGGATCTTCTCGCCCACGCCGTCCTCGAATTTTATCACGTCCCTGGAAGTTGGCGGGGAAAATAAAATTTCGACGAAAAGTCGATTGTCGAATTGGAAAGAAATGCCATTGAATTATGTGAATATTCTGTGCTGTCGAAATAACAATCTATTTTAGTAAATTAATTTTATCTTAATTATTGTTAACAATTAGTTTTTAACTTGATGATATATTTTATTGATAAAATTTTGTTATTCATGCACTTAATTCAATTGTATTTTTTGTCAGTGTATAGTGATAGGAGAATGCTTGTTAAATTACTTTCGTGACATTGCATTATTTGTTGCATCATTTAATCGAAATATGAATCATAGAATTTAACAATGAATCAAACTCGTGTTTTTAAAGTGTATATTTAAAGAAAAAGTTACTAAGTTGTTTTTCGCTTTATCTTTTTATTAAATTATCTTTACCGTCTGGTTTATTGCAAGGCATTACATTCTTTCTAAGATCCCTATTTATGTACAACTAGCCTTAATTCCAATACTATATATCAATCATCTTTACAATAATTCTTTTTCAACAATTTAAAATCTCCAAACATTTGATTCCTATAAATAAAACATCCACCCGGAAAGAAAATTCAAGCACAATCGGAATCTCGACCGAACCGATAACATTTATTCACGCGGTCATTTATCGCTAATCCTTGACGTTTCGACACCTCCCTTATCACCCTCGCATCACGTTTTCGCATGAAAAAACGAACCACACCTACGTTCGCGCACTTACTCGGTCAACCGACTGGAAACCTCGCCGCTCTTGGTGGTGTCGTACCAGGCGATGTCCTGGTGCAGCACCGACCTCAGGTACATCGACCTGATCCTGAAGCTCATCTTCAGCGCGGTGTAATTGAAGAGCATGACGCCTATGTAAGTGAACACGACGAGGACCAGGCCGATGACGGTGTTGCCGATCGCGAACTCCGTCACCGCGTCCATTATGACCGCCTGCGACAGGTTCGCGCCTCCTCCGGGGACGGCGTCCAGGCTGGCCAATTGGCTGCTCATTTGCGCCTCGACCATCGAGCCGACGAGGTTGCCGAAGATCCAGATGTTGCCGGGGATCATGAGGCCGGTCACCACTCCGGACAGGCCGCCGATCCACATGAGGAACTTCTCGAAGCCCGTTGCGAATTGAAACTGGGGGAAAATATTTTTTTAATTAATATTACTCTTGCTTGATGTGAGAAGAGTGAAGATTAATTTTTTGAATTTCGAACAAGATTTGTGAGCAGTTTTTAATTGAAACTCATTTTCACGATTCCGCTAGCGTTATTTTTTTAAATAAGTTTCTGATTTAAGCGCGATTGTCAATGATAAGTCTATGATAAGTGACCAGAGACGTAACAATTTCTGTTATAACATAAACCATCAATAGATTGCGTAATATAGATTTTGCGGTAAGTCGCATCCTATATAGTTTGTATATAGTTTGCATGCCTTTATATAGTTTGCAAGCGGAATCGCGTTTCAGGGAACGATTTAATCATTCGTGTCATTTAATGGCCTCAATCTATGCGCGTCTATCTTATTCATTCCTTAGCTTGTATCGCGTAGATAATAAAATCGTAATTCTTACCAATTGAAAGAACTTCACCGTAAGGTCGCCTTTTTTCTTCCTTTCTTTGTCCTCCCTGAAATATAAATAGTAGACATTTAACATTTTGCAGTTTATTGCATAATATGTAGTACAATTACGAAAAATAGATTAATAATTGAAATTTTTACGTCTTGATTTATTTACGCACATTTATGCATTATCACACTTTTATAAATTAGAATAAGTTAAATCGTACATTAGAAGCTTGATAAAAATTTTCAAAACAAACACTATTTACAATACGAATGCAATACATAAATATTATTTAAATTATTTAAAATTTACTTCCTTATATTGATCCTTAAGTTGAAACTTTTTTATTACAATAAATATTATAGGTCTACAGATTATTTGCTTTAATTTCATTGACATTATTTCAAAATTTCTATTAAAAACTCCGAATTGCTATTAACTTAATTATAGTTATATAACTATAATTTATTTTATTGCCTTCTATATTACACGTAACGTGAATAAGAAATTTATTAGTGATCAAAGGGCGTGGGAGCGCCCTGCTGGCAAGTGAGAGTACTAGCTGAGGGACGACCGCGTACCTTTCTACATCAAAATGAGTGCGCGTAACTTTTGATTTACTTTTATTTTTTTTTGTCATGTTAACTAAGTTGTATAATTACTTTACGTTTCAATTAGTAAGAGTGGTAAAAATTTATCTTTTGTAACATTCTTTCAGTTTTTAGTTTTAGTTTCTTACATTAAAAAAAAGATTGGAAAGAAAGAAGCATATTAGTATAGTAAAACAATGAAAACGATAAATGTAATTGCTGATCACACACCAAGCTGAATAAAGTAATCCAACACCTGTACGTTTCCGATCCGCCAATCACGCATTAAAATGCCTCTCATTATCTTGGATTAACAATCAGATACAAAAAAAAAAAAAATACCGCCTCCCCCCCCCCCCCCCCGAAAAAATAAAAAAAAATACTCACGGCTCCATCTCCTTCCTCCTCTCCTCCCCGACGGCCTTCACCTCCTCCTGCGCATCGATGTGCTTGACCCTCTGCTGCAGGGTGACCGAGCCCTTGGTGGCGTCGGGTATCACCAGCTTCAGATTCTTGTGGTTTCTCATCACGTGCACCTTCTTCGTCATGATGATGGTTGTACCGAGCGGCGAATCTCGACTGCGCGACCGACCGGCAGACGCTCGATTATAATGAAAAACACCGCGCGCGCTCGCGACATATCTTATCGATATTAATCTTACAGCGTTTCTATTTATCGCAGCGTCATGGTGGATTAGCTTTATTATTAAGGAAGGCGAATCGGACACGAGCGATCGGACGTTTTGCCAAGTTGGCCTGCGTGGTTTATTGGAATTCTTGCCGATCATCGGGACTGGGGCTTTTAAGGATGTAAGCACAAGGAGGTGATTTGTCGCGGTTGGGCCCTTTCAGGGGCGGTGTTATTTTTCATTTATTTATTTATTTATTTTTTTTGGATCTATATACGAACGCATTTTAACACTAATGAGCAAACAATTGCAAGTTTTTCTGGCTCTTGCGTACCTTAAAAAGGGCATGATAATTTTTTAATAAATAATATTTTTGTAGAAAAAAATCGCCCCTGAAAGGGTTAAGGAGTTATTATTCTTTTCTTGAAGATTCAGTTCTGTTAATTATTATGCAAGCAAGGAAAGAGGTGGGTTGACCGATGCGGGCGTTGGTGCCGATTGGTGGAATGACGGGCATTACGCTTGAAAACTACACTGAGAAAAAAAGGTAGTTGAAATAACGACAAATTGTAATCAAATTAAAGCACTCAAAATTTGCTATCAAAT
>JAWWEM010000023.1:59381-73053 GCA_035582935.1 Ormyrus thymus
TTGTCTAGATGTCGGACAACAAATTATTTTCGCAACGCTCAAGACACGAGACAGAGGCTTTATGTGGAAAGGGCGTTGTACAACGCCGCTTATTTCGAAATGTCGAAGCGTACAGCTTCGTAAACTTTTTCAGTGTGGATGATCCCTAAAATTACAAGAAAGGATTATATGCGGAAAATAAGATCACTCATTTTTTAGGAAATTTTTAAGATTGGATCACATTAATTATTTTTTAAGTATCAGTATTTGTATTTTTATTTCATTTTTTATAATTTTATATATTTATTTGTCAAAAATTTATTACCAAAATTTGTCAGTATTTTTACTATTTTTGAAAATTTAAAGTTTGTTTACGTATTTCTTAAAAAATTCAAAAATAATTATGGGTTAATCAATTAGTAAAATATTAAATAATAGATAAATATATTTTGTGTATAAGAAATATTTTTTAATAAAAAAATTAATCGTAACTTTTTCAATATTTTATTGCAATTTTAAAATTATAATTCAAAACTATAATTCACAAATTTATTACAAAAATTCTTATTCTAAATTTTAAATAAACATTAAATTTAAATAAACATTAATTTAAATAACATTAATATTAACATTATGATTTTTTAATCATGATAGATTAAAGCTTGGAATTGTTTCCTAATTTGTCGGGGTAACCCAAAAGTATTAATATTCGGTAAGATTACTCTGCGAAAGCAATTTCTTAGTGATTCCACAGTCCGGTGCTTTAAATACTGTAAAAGAAAACAATAAATATTTAATAATATGACATGTCAACTTTATAATAACTATTAATTTTATAATGAAATTGTAAAATCTTACTCCCTCTGAAATCATGTCTTTCCACACTTTCAATCCTTTTGCAATACTGATGTTATTGGTCTGGATTAAGTATGCTAATGCAATCCTCTTTTCAGTTAATGATATATTTCGGCTGAAAATAAATAATATAATAAAATTATAATACTAAAAATATATAACAATAAAATTTAAAAAAATATATAAATATAGATATAAAAATTCAAAAAGTATTTAAAATATTAAAGTAAATTATATTAAATTTAAAAATTTCTTATCATTGAAATGATTTGCATTCCACATAAAAAAATGCTGGATCAAAGAAAAAAAATGTTTACTTGGCTGTAGAATGTCTTCCATGATCTTTTGGTGAAAATGAACAGCTTTGAATTGTACACAGTCTATCTGGAATATTTTGTTTACTCCACCATGCTTTGCTTTGATAACAAATAGAAAAAAATATAAAAGTTTAATATAAAATATAAGTCTCAATCCACAAATTTATTTAAAATAAAATATTACACCTGTTATTAACTTCCGGTATACTTAATGGATCTTCCACATCTGATATATGGAGTTCTGAATCATCTGAATCATCTGAAATTGATGTAATACTTTTCTTACTTTCTCCACTTGTGCTAGCAATGGAGAGTCTAAATGGAGAACGTGCATGAACTTCCTGTTTTATTTTTGTAAACCTTCTAGAACTTTTAGCAGTATTCTCATGAGTATTCTCATCTTCTGATGATTCAGAAAAAATTTTTGATTGTTTTCGTAAACTTGTATAATTTTCCTTTTCGACTGTTGAATTTTGAAATTTGTTTGACTCCAAGTCATCATTCAAGTTTGCACTGTTTTCATCTTCAGATGATGATTCAGAAAAAGTTTTTGATTCTTTTTGTAAACTTGTATAATTTTCCTTTTTGACTATTGAATTTTGAAATTTCTCTGACTCTAAGTCTTTATTCAAGTGTGCACTGTTTTCATTTTTATTTAAATTTATTACAAGAGCATTATTACTTGTTTGTTCATTAACTGTAATATTTGTACTAGAAAGTTTAGTTTCTTCATCAGTAATATTATATCTGTAAAAAAAGTTTCATAATTTTTTTCAATATAAACATAATTCAATGAAATATTTAAATGTTTTTAAATTCTTTAGAATTAATAAAGATAAAAATAAATTACTTTAGAAAGGTTTAAATACAACAAATAAATAAACTTAAATTATAAACTACCTGTATGAATTAATATTAAGTATTTTCCCTCCTTCTATAGAATCCACCAAGAAATTTAACTTGTAAAGATCTGTGCGGTTTGGATTTTTCATAAAGTACTCATCATCAACAAAAGTTATAGTAGCATCTTCGGCTATCTGTCCACCTAAGTCCTAAGAAAATTAATACAATAAATAAGTTTTTATTTAACCTTAATTATTGTTTTTAAGAAAAAGTATTACTTCTTAAAACTTCTAAGATTAATATTTTTAACAAAATGATATTAAATTATAAATAAATACCTCTATAGCTCGAATGAAACCACTCTTAGTTTTTGGCTTCAAGCCTTCAAATTTAAATTTGCAATTTTTAAAAAAATCACGGTTATTTTTCAAAAATTCTGTCGGCTTGAATTTCTTCATTGTTTTCAAGAAATTTCTTCGTTATAAGCATAAGTAAACTTTGCCTCTATATTCACACGGCCGAATGTTCGGATATTTAGTGATGTCAACAAAATTTTATTTAATCCTTATTATTTAAAAACATCACCGTGTATTGTTAATTCCAAATAAACCGGTGTGGGGCGTATAATAGCGCTTGCGCATCTGAAGCGTTCATTTTCACTTTTCGCATTTCAGATTCGCATTCCATTTTCGTATTCCTATAGATACGCTTTAAATTTGATTATAATTGGTATAGTTCCAAGTTCCAACCGTTTGGCTTTTTCCAGGAGGATTCATGGTGTAGCGAGCTAGCGAGTCGTAAAAAGGAAGAAGCAGTGGGCAGTGACTGGCAGAGTACAATCAATTTTTTACGAAGCGTTAATTATTTAAAAGTCGCAGCTACGCGTTCACTCGCAGTTCATTTTAATTCTTTGTATCGGAATTAAGTTGGTTGATATGTCTAACGATTTGGTGAGTTTGGATGATATAATTAAGAAGAAGAAAAATTCAGCTCCAGTGAAAAACCGAGGGTGAGTACAAACTGTTTGTTTTCGTTTTCTTCGTGTTATTGTTAGTAATTTCTGATTTGTTTTGAAAGTTTTGTGAAAAGGTCACAATGTTTGACGAAGTCGGCATTTTAATTCGCAATTTTGTGCGTTGAGGATATCCGTGATGCAATAAATTGACAATTAAAGAAGCGACTATCGCGCATTATTTGTTATGAACAACTTTCGAACATTGGCTAATGTAAATTTTGCACTTTAATTTTGAAGTCTTGCGATTGAAAATTGATATTTTATTGAAGCGTGAAATCCTAACCTAAAATTGCAGGCACATAGTGGCTTAATAATATCGATCATGTTTAAACGTGAATGTTGCATTAACCATATCTTTTTTTTTCCATTTAAGGGCTCGGAAACCTGCAGTTAAAAGTACTCCAAGAGCAAATGGAACTACCACGGCACGAAAAACCACAAAACCAGTGGAAGATGCTAGATTTAAAATAATACAAAAAAAGAGAAAGCACATTGCAGATGCCAGAGACAAATTGGCTCAGATTGCAAAGCAAAGCGATGCTCGCTTGAAGTTGCAGAAATTAAGGGCAACAAGTTCAAAAAAGATTGATCCAGCAAGTATTTCAAGAAAAACCAGTCGCAATGGTCGTATTTCACTGTCGACTAACAAGATGCCACCACATATACCACACTCTTTGCCTCCATCTTTCATGCCACCACCTTCAAGGGCCATGAGTTACAGACCACCACCTATGCCTGAACCACACTACGTTAATAGTATGCTTATGAACTACAATGACGGTAATTAATATTTTTCAAAATTTACTTTAGTCTAAAACCAATAAGAATTTTGTTTTATTTATTATTTTTTACATTGACTTGTCTAATGTTTTTATGCAATTCATAAATTTTAAGAAAATAGTGCTAATAAGCTTCAAATTTTTATTTTTGTTAGTAATTTTTTGTTTAAAAAACAATTGAAAAAAATATTTTGTTTACAGTTAAGTATGCAAAATCCAAGGATTATAATTACTTACAGTATCATACTAAAGGTACGATGAATCGATTTGTTAAAAGATTTAGGACTTTTTATAATAATTGCAATTTAATTATATTAACATTCAAAAAATGAAAACTTTGCTTTAGTTAACTTTAAATTATTTTTTTTTTATTATTATAGAAAGTTCAATTCAGAGTTTGTTTGATATTATTACATACTTTACATTAAATAAACATTTTTACAGACTATTTAATGGACCATCAAGCAGCTCTAAGGCGAACAGTCAGCAATGATTATGCTCCAGCACTGCCACCTCCTCCGCCTCTGTTCAATATTAAGCCTGTACCTTACGATTGGGATAAGCCATCTCATAGTAGCTCTTTAAGTCGTAGTCAGTCACTCCGATCAGCTGATCATAGTAGACCAAGGGATTACAAGGTTATTCCTCGTTCATCATTGGTACATCAAATTGCATAGATTTCAAATTATTAATTTATTTCTTTTATATTATAATATATTTTTTATGTGCTTTTGTTCAGTTGGATTCAGCACCTCACAGAGATGATTGGGCATTCAGTTCAAAGACGCGGTAAGAATTTTTAGGAATTTTCTCTATTAATAACCAAGTGTAATAGAAAAAATTTATTATATTTTTTAAATTTCTTTTACATAGAACAATAATACCAGACAGCAGTGCACTTGAATCCAAATATTATTCTATGAGGAATCATAGAGATGCAGGAGTCAAATCTAGATTGGATTCACCTCCTCCAAAATCAAGTCGAGCTGTAACAAGTTCATCTAGACCCAAGACAACTTCGCAATCTGCCGGATACAGGATTGTTGTATCAAATTTACAAGCAAATGTTACTCAAGAGGATATTAAGGTAATTGAAGAAACTTTTGAAAAGGATGCGTTTTATTGAATAAGTTAATCACGTTTTAAATTTTCCAGGAATTATTTGAAGATGTTGGAGAATTGCTCATATCTAGGTTAGTCAGACCAGGCATTGCAGAAGTAGTATATAAAACTTTAAAAGATGCAACCAAAGCTGTTGAAACATACCATAACCGACAATTAGATGGACATCCAATGAAATGTCTTCTCGTTAATCCCCGACCAAAAACATCTACTTCTTCTTCAAGTAGAATACTTTCTCAGTGAGTAGCGAATATTTTAATTTACATTTAATTTTTAATATTCTCTTTAAGAACAAATAGTAATAAATGTTTTTCATTTATTTAGATCAAGAAGCGCCAGTAGCTACTCGCATCCGAGCTTAGGAGCAGTACATCGTGCATTGTTTGACAACTAGTAAGATGAAAAGTTTGTTCAAATCAAAGAAACTTAATATTTTATGCTAAGAGACTTTGAATAAATTGCAAAACTATGTAATTCCATTTATATTTAAAAATGAATCTGCACTGCAGAATGTCTTGAAAATGTTACACAATTGTGTATCTACTAAAATATAGAAAAACTGCAATGAACTTTCATTTACCAAAAAATTTCTTTAATAAAAATTCAATATTTGTCAATTTATAGCTTAACCTACGTAGTTCATTATTTCATAAATCTCAATCTATCTCTCATTTTAAAATGAAATTGGGTACAATAATAAAGAAAAAGAGAGTCAATATCTTGTAGCTTTGTGGTAAAGAGTTTATTTATTCTTAAAAGATAATCACAACATTGTAGTCCATACCTGTAGAATACAAAAGCTAAAGTATACATGCATTCTACCTGACGAATTAGGCAAAGACCTGTAAATACACAATCCAACGAGCAATAATCGTCTGAAAGTAAGATAAAATCTTGATTGTAATTTGTAATCTTTTAATGGCACATAAGTAATTTGAAGTAGTTCTCTCCATATCGTTTAAATTCGAATGGCGCAGAACATGCACGCGCTCTCGCTCTCTCTCTCGCTCTCTTGTCTCGTGTAAACGACACAAAAATAACATCGGAATCTTTATTTTCTTAATTTCAATATTTTCAGGTATAGTTGTTTTTTTTTTTTTCACGGACATTTAGTATACATGAAAGAGCTCATCGACGATTACTCTGTGGTCATCTTCGCATTATCGAGAATAAAAGATATATAAAATAAAAAATATATCTAAAAAGAACTGATTCAACTGCTTGAACCACTCGTCGTTTAAATAGTTAAACTACTATGCCTCGAGCTCACCACATCCATATTTACAGAAGATAAAAAGATTCCTAAAAACGGTTAAAACCCCGTCAATACTGAATCAGCTTCGCAATCTCTCTACGATTAAACTAGTATATACTCATTAAAACTCTCGTACAGTGTAAGGAAATAAATTGATCGTTAAAAAACCAAAACAAGCTTCTCCATTACAAAAATGACGGTAAAAAAACGCTCCATTCTCAATCTCTCTCGCTTTCTCTCTCTCTCTCTCTCTCTCTCTCGTTCTGTCTCTCTCTTTGACACACAGTGATAAGGAGGGAGAGGGGGGGGGGCCGCTCAGTGATTCTTGCGCTGGCGGCCGGCTTTTGATTTATTTGGCATGCGCAGTGCCTCGGCGTAGGACATCTCCAGTCTGCGGAGCTTGGCGACCTCCTCGGAGACGGTGCCGGGCTTGTACTCGTAGCTGCTCGACTTGGCGGCCTGGCCCGTCGAGTGACTCGCCTCCTTGGCGACGAGCTGCTTCGCGCGCGACCTGCTCGGGTAGATGTTGACGGTGGCGCCGTTCCAGCTGACGCCGTCGGACAGATCGGCGGGCGTCAGGGGCCGGAACTTCCTGCGGCCGCTGCCCTTGAGCTGGGTCACCCGGGGATTCGGCGTGGGCACGATGTCGGGGGTGGCGCAGGCGTGCTGCTCCGCGCCGCCGCTGAGCTTGCGCGCCGACTTCTTCGTCTTCTTGCGCACCTGCAGGGAGATGTACTCGAGGGGCTGGCGGCGGGTGTTGTTGTGAATGGGTCTGAGGACGTTGTCGGCGTTCCTGTGCTCCGCGGGGCTGTTTCTCGCGTGGCGAGCCTCGTCCTTCCTGGAGAGGATGGGCGTGTGCACGCGGAAGACGGGCTCGGAGACGACGGAGGAGACGGCCAGCGAGACGATGGAGCGCGTGTCGTCGGTCATCTCGCTCGGGGCGTCCTCGAAGACGGAGGAGCAGTTCTCGGCCTTGGGGGTGAGGAGGCCGTTGCTGGCGTCGTCGAGGAGGGGCAGCTCCGCGCCCTCGTCCTTGGCCTCGGCGGCGCGCTTCAGCACCTCGAAGATCTCGCTGAAGAGCTTGCGGTACTCGGGCGTCTGGAGGAAGCGGCTCTCGAAGGTGCTGCTGTCGTCGTAGATGCTGATCTTGCAGTCGTCGCCGTCGGCGATCGAGCAGAGGAAGGCGCCCGGGCGGCCCTCGGTCTGGGTGGCCTTGGTGCTGGTCTCGTCGGAGAAGCCCGAGGAGGAGGTCTCCGCCTCGGAGAAGTCGGTCGGCGTGGCGGAGAACGGCTTCTTCTTGTTGGCGCTGCTGGCGCGGCTTGGATGTAGCTCGGTGTTCAGGTTGCTGAATTCGCCGGACATCTGGAGCTCTTCTTGGAGGGACATGCAGGGCGGGTTCCAGGTCGGGGCGCTGGGCTTGCGGCGGATGGTCGGGTTTTGCTGGACCTTGAGGAGCGCCTCGTACTTCTCGACTAGCTCTCGATATTGATTGCAGTTGTTGTCGTCCGATAATTCAGGTTTCGCGGTGATGAGCTCCTGGAAAGACGGCGAATCGTTAGCGAGCCGCGGGGCTTTTTCCGGTGATTTTTCAGAGTCCGATGGTGGGTAGCGCAAAGTGAAGTCGTGCGACAGTTAAATTTTAATACAAGTCTGAAAAGTGTTACTTGCTATTTGATTTTACTAAAGACAAGTACCGTGAACTTAAATATATTTTTTTTTTGTAATATTGCGCTTGTTATTTTTATAGAAATGAATTTTGAGCCCACACCCGCAAGTCAACACACGAGGTGTCGTTCCGGTTCGGCACTGAACAGAGAAAAGTTATCAAATTTTAAGAAACACTGTTTTTTGAGTTTTTATAATTATTGATGCTACTTAAACGATTTCAGCTATTGCAATATGTCGTACCACTTTTAATACTTTTTAACGTTATGTTATAAAGATGAATAAAAAATTGGTTATTCAAGTTTCAGAAGTGCATTACCTTTTTATTAAAATTGTTAATTTTTGGTACAACGAAGACATTCGGTGGGTTGAAAAGGTGAGTTTGTTAAGTAAGCTTGGCAGGAAAACAGACGGGACAGAAGGATTGGAAAAGCGCCAGATTTATAGGATGTTAGATAAAAAAAAAAAATAGAAAAAGAAATGATCGATTAATATAAGCTTTTTATTTAAAATCGTATAAATCTGGCATACATACAAAAACGTACACATCGCGGCATAGCAAAATTGATGCGGACTAGTTCTACTACGCCAATAAGTACATGTATACAGTCATGCAATTCGGATGCGTACGCATTCTCATGAATAAACTTAAGATATAAATACATTTGTTTTCACGCAACAAGTATATTAAAAGGGTTGTATAAAAACTATGTATACTAAAATTGATTGATACAACTAGTAATTTTATAGAGTCACTATATAGTATATATATCGACTAAAACTATCAGTCTCGTAAAATAGGCAGTGAATACTTTTGTAAAAGAGATTGTCTTTATACTACAAGAACTCTATAAAAATTCAGATCTTACAAATGAAATTAACAATGTGAAAAACTTTGTACAGCTATAATTACATATAAAATGGTGTACTTTTTACAAAATTATATATTGACAAATGAATTAGAGCCGCAGTCGGGGATATTCCAACATATTATGTCGTGAAATGTTATCATGACGTTGCAGTATTAACTAGGTTTTAGTAACATTTTTTTAAGCAACTTGTGTTAATTTACTTTTATAAACATCTTGTGGAAACTGAAAATCGAAAACTTAACTGTCTAGATAAATTATTTCGTGTGTTTGTCAAAGAAACTGTTTTTACAAAGAAGGATTTTTTGATATAAAAAAAAAAAAAAAACTGAAATCAAGATCTACATAAATTTGAGAAAATGCTTCACTCGTTCTGATTTTTCCAAGTAAAACGAGTAAACGAGAAATAGATCCAAAAGAAAGCCACACATAGTCGGGAAAAGTGTAAAGATAATATCTTAATAGTATCACATTTACGTTTCCATAAAGAGCAACAACAAAGTTGGTGGATGGAAACGGTAATTGCGTAATAAATCGCTCTGATGCTTCCAAAAGCGGCCGACTGTCTTAGAAACAGCAGAGCAATTTCATACCGTACGGAGGCACAAAGTTTCCAAAAGAGGACGACAATAAAGTCGTGGAAACTGAAAAAGCGATTGTCCCCGCATATTATTACGCACTAATAAGACATTCTTTTTTTAAAATAGCGAGTGGAGCATTCTCGGAAATGTATATATGTACAAAACAGAAAAACAACCAATTGTTTTCTAAACTATAAATGTTTCTTTTACCACTATTATTGTTCACGAGATAATTTGAGCGTGCAATTACTTAATCGTCCGCAAGACTTATCCAAGTTTCTAAAAATCTCAGGACCTTCAGTCTCGTGACTAACGCCAAGGCACCTACAAGATAAGCAGCTAAGCATCCACATTAGTACACAATGCAATCAGGAAGAGCGAACGGCGAGGGACCAAGAGTGCAAGCGGGTGTCGGGGGGAAAGCAAGCGCATAAAGCAAGCGTGCGTGCTCGTCAAAGCGTCATCTACGCTCGATCCTCCCGCGCACTCGTCCCCGGCACCCCTCGAACGGCTTGCCGAGCAGCCAGCCGAGGGGCCAGACGAGCCGCCTGCTCTGGCGCTTCACGCACTTGGGCACGAGGAGGTCGGACAGCGAGGCGACGGTTTTGCAGAAGAGGCAGGGGATCGCCAGGGACGTGCACCAGACGCAGCTGATCAGCCTCCAGGCGAGCGAGGGAGCCCGGCGGCCGGGAGGGCCGTAGGTTTCTAAGCTGCTTTCTAAGCTAGCGCCGGTTACCTAAGGGCAGAAATAATTGTTATGTCAAGCGGCTGCATGCAAGCGAGGTGACGGACGACGGCTGCTCTTCCTCCGGCTGCTCTGCTTCCCGCTGCGGGGACGAGTTTTGAGGCCTGTTAGCTTCGGGGTGGTTTATGGTTAAAGCAACGTGCAGTAGTAAGTAGGCTATGGGTTGCTGTGTCTACCTTTATCTACGCACGCCCTGGAAGGCGCTTCGACGAGATTTTTATCGATTTAAAGAGAAAAACTGCAGAAATGCAAATGAAAAAAAGGCAGCTTCAAAATTGCCAAAAACGAACGAGTAAAAATCCCGCCCCTCTTCCAGGGCTAGTCCAATGCCTAAAATGCGAATCCCCGCAAAGCTCGCTGCGTTAAATTACAAAAAAAAAAAAATAAAAAAGAACAAGCCGCAGCACACAGACCACACGCGGCAGAACAAAACGATCGAGCCGCGCGCTATTTCTCGGCGTGCGGTCTGACCAGTCCGCCGGCCGCCGCCGCGACGAGGCCGCGAATCGCGTGGTACAGCAGCGTCTTGGACACGAGTCCGCAGAGCAGGAGCATGCAGGCGGGCAGGAGGGGGGTGGCGCGGCTCGCTAGGGGGCCGGCGCGCTTTACCTGGTGGAGGTTAGCCTCGGCGTCGCGCAGACTGTCGGCGAGCGACTCGGCGAGGCTCAGGTCGTCGTCCTCCTCCGTGTCCAGCATCAGCGAGAGCTCGTTCGGCGCCGCGGTGCCCCGCAGGCAGCGTCCGCAGAGCTGGCCTTGCCTGGAAAAGCGAACAGGGCGGCTCGGGTTTAGTTTGCTGCTGAGCCTCGGGGCCTGTTGGGCCGAGCTGCTCGACCGCGGGGGAAGTTTTATGGTCGGGGATCGGTTTATGGCTCGGGGACGAGATTTTTATTGATTAATATGGAGGGGCTGTATTTTTGGATAGGTCCTTTCGGGTGAATTTGGGAGAGTGGTTATAAAATATTGTTACTCGGTTCTTTTTTTCCAAGTAATTAAAGCAAAAGTGGCTGTAAAACAATAGTAGTTCAAAAAGACAAAAAAAATAATGGCTTTTACAAACAGCAAGAGATTCATTCAACCCTTAAGGATAAAGTACAGTCAAAAAAAAGTAAAAAAAATACAGAAATTTTTTTCTTTCTCTACATTTACGTAACTAAAACATAGCTACATTTCTGTAAATATATATTATTAAATACAGAATATTTTTTTTGTGACTGTACAAAAAAAAAGAAAAAAGGTTCGACCTCCCCTCCTCACCTGACTTCCTCGAGGGCGTTGATCTCGGCCTGCAGGTCCTTCATGTCCTGGGCCTTGGCCTTCCAGATGCCGAGCTGCTCCTCCATCTGCTGGTGATCGTGCAGCAGCGAGTCCAGCTGCTCCTTCAGCTCGGCGACGCGCCTCTGCTCCCGGGCCCGCTGCGAGCGGGCCTCCTGCAGCTGCTGCAGCAGCCTCGTCACGTCCTCGTCGTTCGCGATCGCCGTGGCCAGCTGCTGGATGTCCAGCTCGGGACTCGATCTCCTCGGTGACACAGCCCTCTGCTGGGGCAGAGGAGGAATAGCGGGGGTTTTTGAGTAAAGAATCCTCGAAAATCCGAAGCCGCCGGCTTTGGCGGCGAGTTTTAAGCGGCTTTGGGGTGGACGGGATTTTCGGGGGAGGCCTACCTTTTGTGTGCTGCCGTCGCGCGGATTTGTCCTGGCCGGCGATTTCGACTGCTCCTCCCGCAGGGCGTCGTACTTCTTCTGCAGATCATCGTACTTCTTCTGCTGGTCGTCGAGGCGAGCCTCGAGGGTGTCGATTGTTAAGCATTGGCTGCGGAGATTTTTTCAATTTAATAATATAGTTTTACGTTTTTACGGTAAAGGCTTTTTAGCGGTTAATTGGAGAAGGCACTCTGACAAAAAGTACAATTGAATTATAAAATTTCGACCATAAAAATATGCACTGTCTAATGGCCGCTGGATTAATGTTTAAGAAAATTTAATAGAACATTTCACTGATTCAGTAATATTTGTTTTCTCAGTAAAATGATGCTGCAATTGTTTTGTGCATAAGATAAAAACGTAGCGTACCTCTTAATTTCATTTTTGTCCCTCGTATTTTCGAGGGCGAGCCTCTGATTCGCTCTCTCCAAATCTTGAATGCTCACTTCTAGCTGCTCGTAAATCTTCAGTCGCGAATCATTCACCTCCTTCAGAGCAGCCGTCTGCTTTTTCATGTACTGCGAACATAAGAGGAAACGGATCGCCATTAAAATCGTCGAACGTCCAAACGAGCCGCGAATCGACCTCCGATCCACGTCGGCCGAAAAGAGCTACGACGGAGACTCGATTCGACGCAGCTCTCACCTCTATCTCCTGGGCCTGGTCGTCGATGGTGCACTGGTGCAGCTTGATGCAATTCTCCAGCTCTTTGTTGCGCTCCAGCAGCGTCTTCCCCAGCTCCGCCGCGAGCTGCAGGTCTGCAAGCAGATGGGGAAGAGAGGTTCAGTCGGTTTTCTTTTTCGGGGAGAGCGGAGAGCTTTCTCGTTGGCGGGGCAGTTGGGGCACATTGGGAGGATATTAACATTTCGTATTTTCAATTATAGCGTCTATGTAATATATATAATCATGATTTACAGCTGGTTCTTCCAAAAGAAGCTTTCACCGCGCTCATACTTCTCAATCCTTAACCCTCCAAGCCTCTTCCTCCGAAGCTAAAGCGCAAAATCCATCACTCTCGCAATCTCCTCGTCTTCCCACTCTCTCTCTCTCTCTCTCTGTTATTATATTATTATATTTAGTATTAAGAAATCTATGTAATAATTAATGTACATTGCTATTCGGTCATAAAAGACCTTAGCAAAATAAATCAGTTTATCAATCAATCAATCTCTCTCTCTCATCATCATCCCCCCGTCGCGCATTACCGACAAATCTCGCTCTCGCCTCTCGAGATCGAATGCATCTCCCGGCGCACGTGGCGCGGCGATCAAAGCGCCCCGCGGCCGGAATGTCCGGCTGGGTGAAGGACCTCGGCGGCTACCGTTTTCTCGTCCCTTCCCTCCTCAATGGGGGAGAGAGAGAGAGAGAGCCGCGGACTGAATGAGCGGCGCGGCTTGTGCGCCGCGTGTCATCGCGCGACGATCGTTGTTTAGGTCCCCGGCGCAGGTTTCGCGGCCCGAGGGAGTTTATTCGAGGTCGTTGACCCTTTGACACCTGCCGCTTCCGCGGTGTCTCGGTTTTTCGACGCCGTTTTTCGCGCGTTCCTCCGCGGGTGAGGTGAGGATTGCGCGTTGTAACGTTACTACTGTCACAATCGCTCTCCCGCCCGGGGAAAAGTTGTTTTATAATGATAATTTCGCAGCCACCGCGCGGAATTTGCTTAAGAAAAGGCAATCGATGCGGTCGCACCAGATAAACGTCGGCGACTCGAAAGAACGCCGACTCGATGTGCCTCTTACCGTTGTTACACCCCTTTGCACAACGGCGGGGCCGTAAAGCTCCCGGCGACCGAAGGTTTTTCAATTATTTCGCCGCGGCGGTTTACAACCGCCACCGCCGCCGAAAAACATTTCTCTCCTCTTTTCGTCGCTCGCTCTCTCTCTCTCTCTCTCTCTGCGCCGCTAAAAATTCACTACCGGTGCTCACCGAGAGAGCCGTAAATCCCGACTC